>JAXIVJ010000018.1:447119-699925 GCA_036785665.1 Chirona hameri | reverse complement strand
CTCTCCCCACTCTGTCGTATTCCCTGCTCCGCCCTCTCCCCACCCTGTCGTATACCCTGCTCTGCCCTCTCCCTAGTATCCCCTGCTCTGCCCTCTCACCACCCTGTCGTATCCCCTGCTCTGCCCTATCACCACCCTGTCGTATCCCCTGCTCTGCCCTCTCACCACCCTGTCGTATCCCCTGCTCTGCCCTCTCACCACCCTGTCGTATCCCCTGATCTGCCCTCTCCCCAGTATCCCCTGCTCTGCCCTCTCACCACCCTGTCGTAGCCCCTGCTCTGCCCTCTCCCCACCCTGCGTATCCCCTGTTCTGCCCTCTCTCCACCCTGTCGTATCCCCTGTTCTGCCCTCTCACCACCCTGTCGTATCCCCTGCTCTGCCCTCTCACAATCCTGTCGTATCCCCTGCTCTGCCCTCTCCCCAGTATCCCCTGCTCTGCCATCTCCCCACCCTGTCGTATCCCCTGATCTGCCCTCTCCCCAGTATCCCCTGCTCTGCCCTCTCCCCACCCTGTCTTATCTTTTGCTCTGCCCTCTCCCCAGTATCCCCTGATCTGCCCTCAGCCCACCCTGTCGTATCCCCTGCTCTGCCCTCAGCCCACCTGTCGTATCCCCTTATCTGCCCTTCCACCCCCCCCCCCCCTGTCGTATCCCCTGCTCTGCCCTCAGCCCACCCTGTCGTATCCCCTGCTCTGCCCTCTCACCACCCTGTCGTATCTCCTGCTCTGCCCTCAGCCCACCCTGTCGTATCCACTGCTCTGCCCTCTCACCACCCTGTAGTATCCCCTGCTCTGCCCTAAGCCCACCCTGTCGTGTTCCCTGCTCTGCCCTCTCACCACCTTGTCGTATCCCCTGCTCTGCCCTCAGCCCACCCTGTCGTATCCCCTGATCTGCCCTCTCCCCAGTATCCCCTGCTCTGCCCTCTCCCCACCCTGTCGTATCCCCTGCTCTGCCCTCTCACCACCCTGTCGTATCCCCTGATCTGCCCTCTCCCCACCCTGTCGTATCCCCTGATCTGCCCTCTCCCCACCCTGTCGTATCCCCTGATCTGCCCTCTCCCCACCCTGTCGTATCCCCTGCTCTGCCCTCTCTCCACCCTCTCGTATCCCCTGCTCTGCCCTCTCCCCACACTGTCGTATCCCCTGCTCTCCCCTCAGCCCACCCTGTCGTATCCCCTGCTCTGCCCTCTCCCCACCCTGTCGTTCCCCTGCTCTGCCCTCTCCCCACACTGTCGTATCCCCTGATCTGCCCTCTCACCACCCTGTCGTATACCCTGCTCTGCCCCTCTCCCCACCCTGTCGTATCCCTTGCTCTGCCCTCTCCCCAGTCTCCCCTGCTCTGCCCTCTCACCACACTGTCGTATCCCCTTATCAGCCCTCAGCCCACACTGTCGTATCCCCTGATCTGCCCTCAGCCCACCCTGTCGTATCCCCTGCTCTGCCCTCAGCCCACCCTGTTGTATCCCCTGCTCTGCCCTCTCCCAACCCTGTCGTATCCCCTGCTCTGCCCTCTCACCACCCTGTCGTATCCCCTGCTCTGCCCTCTCCCCACCCTGAAGTATCCCATGCTCTGCCCTCTCCCATGTCTCCCCTGCTCTGCCCTCTCACCACCCTGTCGTATCCCCTTATCAGCCCTCAGCCCACACTGTCGTATCCCCTGATCTGCCCTCAGCCCACCCTGTCGTATCCCCTGCTCTGCCCTCTCCCCACCCTGTCGTATCCCCTGCTCTGCCCACTCACCACCCTGTCGTATCCCCCTGCTCCGCCCTCTCCCCACCCTGTCGTATCCCCTGCTCTGCCCTCTCCCCAGTATCCCCTGCTCTGCCCTCTCCCCACCCTGTCGTATCCCCTGCTCCGCCCTCTCCCCACCCTGTCGTATCCCCCTGTTCTGCCCTACTCCCCAGTATCCCCTGCTCTGCCCTCTCACCACACTGTCGTATCCCCTGCTCTGCCCTCTCACCACCCTGTCGTATCCCCTGCTCTGCCCTATCACCACCCTGTCGTATCCCCTGCTCTCCCTTCTCCCCACCCATTCGTATCCCCTTATCAGCCCTCAGCCCACACTATCGTAGCCCCTGATCTGCCCTCAGCCCACCCTGTCGTATCCCCTGCTCCGCCCTCTCCCCAGTCTCCCCTGCTCTGCCCTCTCACCACCCTATCGTATCCCCTTATCAGCCTTCAGCCCACACTGTCGTATCCCCTGATCTGCCCTCAGCCCACCCTAACGTATCTCCTGCTCTGCCCTCTCCCCACCCTGTCGTATCCCCTGCTCTGCCCTCTCCCCACCCTGTCGTATCCCCTTATCATCCCTCTCCCCACCCTGTCGTATCCCCTGCTCTGCCCTCTCCCCACCCTGTCGTATCCCCTTATCAGCCCTCAGCCCACACTGTCGTATCCCCTGATCTGCCCTCAGCCCACCCTGTCGTATCCCCTGCTCTGCCCTCAGCCCACCCTGTTGTATCCCCTGCTCTGCCCTCTCCCAACCCTGTCGTATCCCCTGCTCTGCCCTCTCACCACCCTGTCGTATCCCCTGCTCTGCCCTCTCCCCACCCTGTCGTATCCCATGCTCTGCCCTCTCCCCAGTCTCCCCTGCTCTGCCCTCTCACCACCCTGTCGTATCCCCTTATCAGCCCTCAGCCCACACTGTCGTATCCCCTGATCTGCCCTCAGCCCACCCTGTCGTATGCCCTGCTCTGCCCTCTCCCCACCCTGTCGTATCCCCTGCTCTGCCCTCTCCCCACCCTGTCGTATCCCCTGCTCTGCCCTCTCACCAACCTGTCGTATCCCCTGCTTCGCCCTCTCCCCACCCTGTCGTATCCCCTGCTCTGCCCTCTCCCCATTATCCCCTGCTTTGCCCTCTCCCCACCCTGTCGTATCCCCTGCTTCGCCCTCTCCCCACCCTGTCGTATCCCCTGTTCTGCCCTCTCCCCAGTAGCCTCTGCTATGCCCTCTCACCACCCTGTCGTATCCCCTGCTCTGCCCTCTCCCCACTCTGTCGTATTCCCTGCTCCGCCCTCTCCCCAACCTGTCGTATACCCTGCTCTGCCCTCTCCCCAGTATCCCCTGCTCTGCCCTCTCACCACCCTGTCGTAGCCCCTGCTCTGCCCTCTACCCACCCTGCGTATCCCCGGTTCTGCCCTCTCTCCACCCTGTCGTATCCCCTGCTCTGCCCTCTCACCACCCTGTCGTATCCCCTGCTCTGCCCTCTCACAATCCTGTCGTATCCCCTGCTCTGCCCTCTCCCCAGTATCCCCTGCTCTACCATCTCCCCACCCTGTCGTATCCCCTGATCTGCCCTCTCCCCAGTATCCCCTGCTCTGCCCTCTCCCCACCCTGTCGTATCCCCTGCTCTGCCCTCTCCCCAGTATCCCCTGATCTGCCCTCAGCCCACCCTGTCGTATACCCTGCTCTGCCCTCAGCCCACCCTGTCGTATCCCCTGATCTGCCCTTCCCCCCCCCCCTGTCGTATCCCCTGCTCTGCCCTCAGCCCACCCTGTCGTATCCCCTGCTCTGCCCTCTCCCCACCCTGTCGTTCCCCTGCTCTGCCCTCTCCCCACACTGTCGTATCCCCTGATCTGCCCTCTCACCACCCTGTCGTATACCCTGCTCTGCCCTCTCCCCACCCTGTCGTATCCCTTGCTCTGCCCTCTCCCCACCCTGTCGTATCCCCTGCTCTGCCCTCTCACCACCCTGTCGTATCCCCTGCTTCGCCCTCTCCCCACCCTGTCGTATCCCCTGCTCTGCCCTCTCCCCATTATCCCCTGCTCTGCCCTCTCCCCACCCTGTCGTATCCCCTGCTTCACCCTCTCCGCACCCTGTCGTATCCCCTGTTCTGCCCTCTCCCCAGTAGCCTCTGCTATGCCCTCTCACCACCCTGTCGTATCCCCTGCTCTGCCCTCTCCACACTCTGTCGTATTCCCTGCTCCGCCCTCTCCCCAACCTGTCGTATACCCTGCTCTGCCCTCTCCCTAGTATCCCCTGCTCTGCCCTCTCACCACCCTGTCGTATCCCCTGCTCTGCCCTCTCACCACCCTGTCGTATCCCCTGCTCTGCCCTCTCACCACCCTGTCGTATCCCCTGCTCTGCCCTCTCACCACCCTGTCGTATCCCCTGATCTGCCCTCTCCCCAGTATCCCCTGCTCTGCCCTCTCACCACCCTGTCGTAGCCCCTGCTCTGCCCTCTCCCCACCCTGCGTATCCCCTGTTCTGCCCTCTCTCCACCCTGTCGTATCCCCTGTTCTGCCCTCTCACCACCCTGTCGTATCCCCTGCTCTGCCCTCTCACAATCCTGTCGTATCCCCTGCTCTGCCCTCTCCCCAGTATCCCCTGCTCTGCCATCTCCCCACCCTGTCGTATCCCCTGATCTG
The DNA here is from genome assembly GCA_036785665.1 of Chirona hameri. NCBI lineage: Eukaryota > Metazoa > Arthropoda > Thecostraca > Balanomorpha > Balanidae > Chirona > Chirona hameri. The sequence continues at coordinate 695,560 of JAXIVJ010000018.1, read as the reverse complement.
CCCTCTCCCCAGTATCCCCTGCTCTGCCCTCTCCCCACCCTGTCTTATCTTTTGCTCTGCCCTCTCCCCAGTATCCCCTGATCTGCCCTCAGCCCACCCTGTCGTATCCCCTGCTCTGCCCTCAGCCCACCCTGTCGTATCCCCTTATCTGCCCTTCCACCCCCCCTGTCGTATCCCCTGCTCTGCCCTCAGCCCACCCTGTCGTATCCCCTGCTCTGCCCTCTCACCACCCTGTCGTATCTCCTGCTCTGCCCTCAGCCCACCCTGTCGTATCCACTGCTCTGCCCTCTCACCACCCTGTAGTATCCCCTGCTCTGCCCTAAGCCCACCCTGTCGTGTTCCCTGCTCTGCCCTCTCACCACCCTGTCGTATCCCCTGCTCTGCCCTCAGCCCACCCTGTTGTATCCCCTGATCTGCCCTCTCCCCAGTATCCCCTGCTCTGCCCTCTCCCCACCCTGTCGTATCCCCTGCTCTGCCCTCTCACCACCCTGTCGTATCCCCAGATCTGCCCTCTCCCCACCCTGTCGTATCCCCTGATCTGCCCTCTCCCCACCCTGTCGTATCCCCTGATCTGCCCTCTCCCCACCCTGTCGTATCCCCTGCTCTGCCCTCTCTCCACCCTCTCGTATCCCCTGCTCTGCCCTCTCCCCACACTGTCGTATCCCCTGCTCTCCCCTCAGCCCACCCTGTCGTATCCCCTGCTCTGCCCTCTCCCCACCCTGTCGTTCCCCTGCTCTGCCCTCTCCCCACACTGTCGTATCCCCTGATCTGCCCTCTCACCACCCTGTCGTATACCCTGCTCTGCCCTCTCCCCACCCTGTCGTATCCCTTGCTCTGCCCTCTCCCCAGTCTCCCCTGCTCTGCCCTCTCACCACACTGTCGTATCCCCTTATCAGCCCTCAGCCCACACTGTCGTATCCCCTGATCTGCCCTCAGCCCACCCTGTCGTATCCCCTGCTCTGCCCTCAGCCCACCCTGTTGTATCCCCTGCTCTGCCCTCTCCCAACCCTGTCGTATCCCCTGCTCTGCCCTCTCACCACCCTGTCGTATCCCCTGCTCTGCCCTCTCCCCACCCTGAAGTATCCCATGCTCTGCCCTCTCCCATGTCTCCCCTGCTCTGCCCTCTCACCACCCTGTCGTATCCCCTTATCAGCCCTCAGCCCACACTGTCGTATCCCCTGATCTGCCCTCAGCCCACCCTGTCGTATCCCCTGCTCTGCCCTCTCCCCACCCTGTCGTATCCCCTGCTCTGCCCTCTCCTCTCTGTCGTATCCCCTGCTCTGCCCACTCACCACCCTGTCGTATCCCCTGCTCCGCCCTCTCCCCACCCTGTCGTATCCCCTGCTCTGCCCTCTCCCCAGTATCCCCTGCTCTGCCCTCTCCCCACCCTGTCGTATCCCCTGCTCCGCCCTCTCCCCACCCTGTCGTATCCCCCTGTTCTGCCCTCTCCCCAGTATCCCCTGCTCTGCCCTCTCACCACACTGTCGTATCCCCTGCTCTGCCCTCTCACCACCCTGTCGTATCCCCTGCTCTGCCCTATCACCACCCTGTCGTATCCCCTGCTCTCCCCTCTCCCCACCCATTCGTATCCCCTTATCAGCCCTCAGCCCACACTATCGTAGCCCCTGATCTGCCCTCAGCCCACCCTGTCGTATCCCCTGCTCCGCCCTCTCCCCAGTCTCCCTTGCTCTGCCCTCTCACCACCCTATCGTATCCCCTTATCAGCCCTCAGCCCACACTGTCGTATCCCCTGATCTGCCCTCAGCCCACCCTGTCGTATCTCCTGCTCTGCCCTCTCCACACCCTGTCGTATCCCCTGCTCTGCCCTCTCCCCACCCTGTCGTATCCCCTTATCAGCCCTCAGCCCACACTGTCGTATCCCCTGATCTGCCCTCAGCCCACCCTGTCGTATCCCCTGCTCTGCCCTCAGCCCACCCTGTTGTATCCCCTGCTCTGCCCTCTCCCAACCCTGTCGTATCCCCTGCTCTGCCCTCTCACCACCCTGTCGTATCCCCTGCTCTGCCCTCTCCCCACCCTGTCGTATCCCATGCTCTGCCCTCTCCCCAGTCTCCCCTGCTCTGCCCTCTTACCACCCTGTCGTATCCCCTTATCAGCCCTCAGCCCACACTGTCGTATCCCCTGATCTGCCCTCAGCACACCCTGTCGTATGCCCTGCTCTGCCCTCTCCCCACCCTGTCGTATCCCCTGCTCTGCCCTCTCCCCACCCTGTCGTATCCCCTACTCTGCCCTCTCACCACCCTGTCGTATCCCCTGCTCCGCCCTCTCCCCACCCTGTCGTATCCCCTGCTCTGCCCTCTCCCCAGTATCCCCTGCTCTGCCCTCTCCCCACCCTGTCGTATTCCCTGCTTCGCCCTCTCCCCACCCTGTCGTATCCCCTGTTCTGCCCTCTCCCCAGTAACCTCTGCTCTGCCCTCTCACCACCCTGTCGTATCCCCTGCTCTGTCCTCTCCCCACTCTGTCGTATCCCCTGCTCCGCCCTCTCCCCACCCTATCGTATCCCCTGCTCTGCCCTCTCCCTAGCATCCCCTGCTCTGCCCTCTCACCACCCTGTCGTATCCCCTGCTCTGCCCTCTCACCACCCTGTCGTATCCCCTGATCTGCCCTCTCACCACCCTGTCGTATCCCCTGCTCTGCCCTCTCACCACCCTGTCGCATCCCCTGCTCTGCCCTCTCACAATCCTGTCGTATCCCCTGCTCTGCCCTCTCCCCAGTATCCCCTGCTCTGCCATCTCCCCACCCTGTCGTATCCCCTGCTCTGCCCTCTCACAATCCTGTCGTATCCCCTGCTCTGCCCTCTCCCCAGTATCCCCTGCTCTGCCATCTCCCCACCCTGTCGTATCCCCTGATCTGCCCTCTCCCCAGTATCCCCTGCTCTGCCCTCTCCCCACCCTGTCTTATCTTTTGCTCTGCCCTCTCCCCAGTATCCCCTGATCTGCCCTCAGCCCACCCTGTCGTATCCCCTGCTCTGCCCTCAGCCCACCCTGTCGTATCCCCTGATCTGCCCTTCCACCCCCCCTGTCGTATCCCCTGCTCTGCCCTCAGCCCACCCTGTCGTATCCCCTGCTCTGCCCTCTCACCACCCTGTCGTATCCCCTGCTCTGCCCTCTCACAATCCTGTCGTATCCCCTGCTCTGCCCTCTCCCCAGTATCCCCTGCTCTGCCATCTCCCCACCCTGTCGTATCCCCTGCTCTGCCCTCTCACAATCCTGTCGTATCCCCTGCTCTGCCCTCTCCCCAGTATCCCCTGCTCTGCCATCTCCCACCCTGTCGTATCCCCTGATCTGCCCTCTCCCCAGTATCCCCTGCTCTGCCCTCTCCCCACCCTGTCTTATCTTTTGCTCTGCCCTCTCCCCAGTATCCCCTGATCTGCCCTCAGCCCACCCTGTCGTATCCCCTGCTCTTCCCTCAGCCCACCCTGTCGTATACCCTGCTCTGCCCTCTCACCACCCTGTCGTATCCCCTGCTCTGCCCTCTCCCCACCCTGTCGTATCCCATGCTCTGCCCGCTCCCCAGTCTCCCCTGCTCTGCCCTCTCACCACCCTGTCGTATCCCCTTATCAGCCCTCAGCCCACACTGTCGTATCCCCTGATCTGCCCTCAGCCCACCCTGTCGTATGCCCTGCTCTGCCCTCTCCCCACCCTGTCGTATCCCCTGCTCTGCCCTCTCCCCACCCTGTCGTATCCCCTACTCTGCCATCTCACCACCCTGTCGTATCCCCTGCTCCGCCCTCTCCCCACCCTGTCGTATCCCCTGCTCTGCCCTCTCCCCAGTATCCCCTGATCTGCCCTCTCCCCACCCTGTCGTATCCCCTGCTTCGCCCTCTCCCCACCCTGTCGTATCCCCTGTTCTGCCCTCTCCCCAGTAGCCTCTGCTCTGCCCTCTCACCACCCTGTCGTATCCCCTGCTCTGCCCTCTCCCCACTCTGTCGTATCCCCTGCTCCGCCCTCTCCCCACCCTGTCGTATCCCCTGCTCTGCCCTCTCCCTAGTATCCCCTGCTCTGCCCTCTCACCACCCTGTCGTATCCCCTGCTCTGCCCTCTCACCACCCTGTCGTATCCCCTGCTCTGCCCTCTCACCACCCTGTCGTATCCCCTGCTCTGCCCTCTCCCCACCCTGTCGTATCCCCTGCTCTTCCCTCTCCCCACCCTGCGTATCCCCTGTTCTGCCCTCTCTCCACCCTGTCGTATCCCCTGCTCTGCCCTCTCACCACCCTGTCGTATCCCCTGCTCTGCCCTCTCACAATCCTGTCGTATCCCCTGCTCTGCCCTCTCCCCAGTATCCCCTGCTCTGCCCATCACCACCCTGTCGTATCCCCTGCTCTGCCCTCTCACAATCCTGTCGTATCCCCTGCTCTGCCCTCTCCCCAGTATCCCCTGCTCTGCCATCTCCCCACCCTGTCGTATCCCCTGATCTGCCCTCTCCCCAGTATCCCCTGCTCTGCCCTCTCCCCACCCTGCCGTATCCCCTGCTCTGCCCTCTCCCCAGTATACCCTGATCTGCTCTCAGCCCACCCTGTCGTATCCCCTGCTCTGCCCTCAGCCCACCCTGTCGTTTCCCCTGATCTGCCCTCCCCCCCCCCCCTGTCGTATCCCCTGCTCTGCCCTCAGCCCACCCTGTCGTATCCCCTGCTCTGCCCTCTCCCCACCCTGTCGTTCCCCTGCTCTGCCCTCTCCCCACACTGTCGTATCCCCTGATCTGCCCTCTCACCACCCTGTCGTATACCCTGCTCTGCCCTCTCCCCACCCTGTCGTATCCCTTGCTCTGCCCTCTCCCCAGCCTCCCCTGCTCTGCCCTCTCACCACCCTGTCGTATCCCCTTATCAGCCCTCAGCCCACACTGTCGTATCCCCTGATCTGCCCTCAGCCCAACCTGTCGTATCCCCTGCTCTGCCCTCAGCCCACCCTGTTGTATCCCCTGCTCTGCCCTCTCCCAACCCTGTCGTATCCCCTGCTCTGCCCTCTCACCACCCTGTCGTATCCCCTGCTCTGCCCTCTCACCACCCTGTCGTATCCCCTGCTCTGCCCTCTCCCCACACTGTCGTATCCCATGCTCTGCCCTCTCCCAGTCTCCCCTGCTCTGCCCTCTCACCACCCTGTCGTATCCTCTTATCAGCCCTCAGCCCACACTGTCGTATCCCCTGATCTGCCCTCAGCCCACCCTGTCGTATGCCCTGCTCAGCCCTCTCCCCACCCTGTCGTATCCCCTGCTCTGCCCTCTCCCCACCCTGTCGTATCCCCTGCTCTGCCCTCTCACCACCCTGTCGTATCCCCTGCTTCGCCCTCTCCCCACCCTGTCGTATCCCCTGCTCTGCCCTCTCCCCATTATCCCCTGCTCTGCCCTCTCCCTACCCTGTCGTATCCCCTGCTTCGCCCTCTCCGCACCCTGTCGTATCCCCTGTTCTGCCCACTCCCCAGTAGCCTCTGCTATGCCCTCTCACCACCCTGTCGTATCCCCTGCTCTGCCCTCTCCCCACTCTGTCGTATTCCCTGCTCCGCCCTCTCCCCACCCTGTCGTATACCCTGCTCTGCCCTCTCCCTAGTATCCCCTGCTCTGCCCTCTCACCACCCTGTCGTATCCCCTGCTCTGCCCTCTCACCACCCTGTCGTATCCCCTGCTCTGCCCTCTCACCACCCTGTCGTGTCCCCTGCTCTGCCCTCTCACCACCCTGTCGTATCCCCTGATCTGCCCTCTCCCCAGTATCCCCTGCTCTGCCCTCTCACCACCCTGTCGTAGCCCCTGCTCTGCCCTCTCCCCACCCTGCGTATCCCCTGTTCTGCCCTCTCTCCACCCTGTCGTATCCCCTGTTCTGCCCTCTCACCACCCTGTCGTATCCCCTGCTCTGCCCTCTCACAATCCTGTCGTATCCCTTGCTCTGCCCTCTCCCCAGTATCCCCTGCTCTGCCATCTCCCCACCCTGTCGTATCCCCTGATCTGCCCTCTCCCCAGTATCCCCTGCTCTGCCCTCTCCCCACCCTGTCTTATCTTTTGCTCTGCCCTCTCCCCAGTATCCCCTGATCTGCCCTCAGCCCACCCTGTCGTATCCCCTGCTCTGCCCTCAGCCCACCCTGTCGTATCCCCTGATCTGCCATTCCACCCCCCCCCTGTCGTATCCCCTGCTCTGCCCTCAGCCCACCCTGTCGTATCCACTGCTCTGCCCTCTCACCACCCTGTAGTATCCCCTGCTCTGCCCTAAGCCCACCCTGTCGTGTTCCCTGCTCTGCCCTCTCACCACCCTGTCGTATCCCCTGCTCTGCCCTCAGCCCACCCTGTCGTATCCCCTGATCTGCCCTCTCCCCAGTATCCCCTGCTCTGCCCTCTCCCCACCCTGTCGTATCCCCTGCTCTGCCCTCTCACCACCCTGTCGTATCCCCTGATCTGCCCTCTCCCCACCCTGTCGTATCCCCTGATCTGCCCTCTCCCCACCCTGTCGTATCCCCTGATCTGCCCTCTCCCACCCTGTCGTATCCCCTGCTCTGCCCTCTCTCCACCCTCTCGTATCCCCTGCTCTGCCCTCTCCCCACACTGTCGTATCCCCTGCTCTCCCCTCAGCCCACCCTGTCGTATCCCCTGATCTGCCCTCTCCCCACCCTGTCGTTCCCCTGCTCTGCCCTCTCCCCACACTGTCGTATCCCCTGATCTGCCCTCTCACCACCCTGTCGTATACCCTGCTCTGCCCTCTCCCCACCCTGTTGTATCCCTTGCTCTGCCCTCTCCCCAGTCTCCCCTGCTCTGCCCTCTCACCACCCTGTCGTATCCCCTTATCAGCCCTCAGCCCACACTGTCGTATCCCCTGATCTGCCCTCAGCCCACCCTGTCGTATCCCCTGCTCTGCCCTCAGCCCACCCTGTTGTATCCCCTGCTCTGCCCTCTCCCAACCCTGTCGTATCCCCTGCTCTGCCCTCTCACCACCCTGTCGTATCCCCTGCTCTGCCCTCTCCCCACCCTGAAGTATCCCATGCTCTGCCCTCTCCCATGTCTCCCCTGCTCTGCCCTCTCACCACCCTGTCGTATCCCCTTATCAGCCCTCAGCCCACACTGTCGTATCCCCTGATCTGCCCTCAGCCCACCCTGTCGTATCCCCTGCTCTGCCCTCTCCACACCCTGTCGTATCCCCTGCTCTGCCCTCTCCTCTCTGTCGTATCCCCTGCTCTGCCCACTCACCACCCTGTCGTATCCCCTGCTCCGCCCTCTCCCCACCCTGTCGTATCCCCTGCTCTGCCCTCTCCCCAGTATCCCCTGCTCTGCCCTCTCCCCACCCTGTCGTATCCCCTGCTCCGCCCTCTCCCCACCCTGTCGTATCCCCCTGTTCTGCCCTCTCCCCAGTATCCCCTGCTCTGCCCTCTCACCACCCTGTCGTATCCCCTGCTCTGCCCTCTCACCACCCTGTCGTATCCCCTGCTCTGCCCTCTCACCACCCTGTCGTATCCCCTGTTCTGCCCTCTCCCCACCCATTCGTATCCCCTTATCAGCCCTCAGCCCACACTATCGTAGCCCCTGATCTGCCCTCAGCCCACCCTGTCGTATCAACTGCTCCGCCCTCTCCCCAGTCTCCCCTGCTCTGCCCTCTCACCACCCTATCGTATCCCCTTATCAGCCCTCAGCCCACACTGTCGTATCCCCTGATCTGCCCTCAGCCCACCCTGTCGTATCTCCTGCTCTGCCCTCTCCCCACCCTGTCGTATCCCCTGCTCTGCCCTCTCCCCACCCTGTCGTATCCCCTTATCAGCCCTCAGCCCACACTGTCGTATCCCCTGATCTGCCCTCAGCCCACCCTGTCGTATCCCCTGCTCTGCCCTCAGCCCACCCTGTTGTATCCCCTGCTCTGCCCTCTCCCAACCCTGTCGTATCCCCTGCTCTGCCCTCTCACCACCCTGTCGTATCCCCTGCTCTGCCCTCTCCCCACCCTGAAGTATCCCATGCTCTGCCCTCTCCCATGTCTCCCCTGCTCTGCCCTCTCACCACCCTGTCGTATCCCCTTATCAGCCCTCAGCCCACACTGTCGTATCCCCTGATCTGCCCTCAGCCCACCCTGTCGTATCCCCTGCTCTGCCCTCTCCACACCCTGTCGTATCCCCTGCTCTGCCCTCTCCTCTCTGTCGTATCCCCTGCTCTGCCCACTCACCACCCTGTCGTATCCCCTGCTCCGCCCTCTCCCCACCCTGTCGTATCCCCTGCTCTGCCCTCTCCCCAGTATCCCCTGCTCTGCCCTCTCCCCACCCTGTCGTATCCCCTGCTCCGCCCTCTCCCCACCCTGTCGTATCCCCCTGTTCTGCCCTCTCCCCAGTATCCCCTGCTCTGCCCTCTCACCACCCTGTCGTATCCCCTGCTCTGCCCTCTCACCACCCTGTCGTATCCCCTGCTCTGCCCTCTCACCACCCTGTCGTATCCCCTGTTCTGCCCTCTCCCCACCCATTCGTATCCCCTTATCAGCCCTCAGCCCACACTATCGTAGCCCCTGATCTGCCCTCAGCCCACCCTGTCGTATCCCCTGCTCCGCCCTCTCCCCAGTCTCCCCTGCTCTGCCCTCTCACCACCCTATCGTATCCCCTTATCAGCCCTCAGCCCACACTGTCGTATCCCCTGATCTGCCCTCAGCCCACCCTGTCGTATCTCCTGCTCTGCCCTCTCCCCACCCTGTCGTATCCCCTGCTCTGCCCTCTCCCCACCCTGTCGTATCCCCTTATCAGCCCTCAGCCCACACTGTCGTCTCCCCTGATCTGCCCTCAGCCCACCCTGTCGTATCCCCTGCTCTGCCCTCAGCCCACCCTGTTGTATCCCCTGCTCTGCCCTCTCCCAACCCTGTCGTATCCCCTGCTCTGCCCTCTCACCACCCTGTCGTATCCCCTGCTCTGCCCTCTCCCCACCCTGTCGTATCCCATGCTCTGCCCTCTCCCCAGTCTCCCCTGCTCTGCCCTCTCACCACCCTGTCGTATCCCCTTATCAGCCCTCAGCCCACACTGTCGTATCCCCTGATCTGCCCTCAGCACACCCTGTCGTATGCCCTGCTCTGCTCTCTCCCCACCCTGTCGTATCCACTGCTCTGCCCTCTCCCCACCCTGTCGTATCCCCTACTCTGCCCTCTCACCACCCTGTCGTATCCCCTGCTCCGCCCTCTCCCCACCCTGTCGTATCCCCTGCTCTGCCCTCTCCCCAGTATCCCCTGCTCTGCCCTCTCCCCACCCTATCGTATTCCCTGCTTCGCCCTCTCCCCACCCTGTCGTATCCCCTGTTCTGCCCTCTCCCCAGTAACCTCTGCTCTGCCCTCTCACCACCCTGTCGTATCCCCTGCTCTGCCCTCTCCCCACTCTGTCGTATCCCCTGCTCCGCCCTCTCCCCACCCTGTCGTATCCCCTGCTCTGCCCTCTCCCTAGTATCCCCTGCTCTGCCCTCTCACCACCCTGTCGTATCCCCTGCTCTGCCCTCTCACCACCCTGTCGTATCCCCTGCTCTGCCCTCTCCCCACCCTGTCGTATCCCCTGCTCTGCCCTCTCCCCACCCTGTCGTATCCCCTGCTCTGCCCTCTCACCACCCTATCGTATCCCCTTATCAGCCCTCAGCCCACACTGTCGTATCCCCTGATCTGCCCTCAGCACACCCTGTCGTATGCCCTGCTCTGCCCTCTCCCCACCCTGTCGTATCCCCTGCTCTGCCCTCTCCCCACCCTGTCGTATCCCCTACTCTGCCCTCTCACCACCCTGTCGTATCCCCTGCTCTGCCCTCTCCCCAGTATCCCCTGCTCTGCCCTCTCACCACCCTGTCGTATCCCCTTATCAGCCCTCAGCCCACACTGTCGTATCCCCTGATCTGCCCTCAGCCCACCCTGTCGTATCCCCTGCTCTGCCCTCAGCCCACCCTGTTGTATCCCCTGCTCTGCCCTCTCCCAACCCTGTCGTATCCCCTGCTCTGCCCTCTCCCTAGTATCCCCTGCTCTGCCCTCTCCCCACTCTGTCGTATCCCCTGCTCCGCCCTCTCCCCACCCTATCGTATCCCCTGCTCTGCCCTCTCCCTAGCATCCCCTGCTCTGCCCTCTCACCACCCTGTCGTATCCCCTGCTCTGCCCTCTCACCACCCTGTCGTATCCCCTGATCTGCCCTCTCACCACCCTGTCGTATCCCCTGCTCTGCCCTCTCACCACCCTGTCGCATCCCCTGCTCTGCCCTCTCACAATCCTGTCGTATCCCCTGCTCTGCCCTCTCCCCAGTATCCCCTGCTCTGCCATCTCCCCACCCTGTCGTATCCCCTGCTCTGCCCTCTCACAATCCTGTCGTATCCCCTGCTCTGCCCTCTCCCCAGTATCCCCTGCTCTGCCATCTCCCCACCCTGTCGTATCCCCTGATCTGCCCTCTCCCCAGTATCCCCTGCTCTGCCCTCTCCCCACCCTGTCTTATCTTTTGCTCTGCCCTCTCCCCAGTATCCCCTGATCTGCCCTCAGCCCACCCTGTCGTATCCCCTGCTCTGCCCTCAGCCCACCCTGTCGTATCCCCTGATCTGCCCTTCCACCCCCCCTGTCGTATCCCCTGCTCTGCCCTCAGCCCACCCTGTCGTATCCCCTGCTCTGCCCTCTCACCACCCTGTCGTATCCCCTGCTCTGCCCTCTCACAATCCTGTCGTATCCCCTGCTCTGCCCTCTCCCCAGTATCCCCTGCTCTGCCATCTCCCCACCCTGTCGTATCCCCTGCTCTGCCCTCTCACAATCCTGTCGTATCCCCTGCTCTGCCCTCTCCCCAGTATCCCCTGCTCTGCCATCTCCCACCCTGTCGTATCCCCTGATCTGCCCTCTCCCCAGTATCCCCTGCTCTGCCCTCTCCCCACCCTGTCTTATCTTTTGCTCTGCCCTCTCCCCAGTATCCCCTGATCTGCCCTCAGCCCACCCTGTCGTATCCCCTGCTCTTCCCTCAGCCCACCCTGTCGTATACCCTGCTCTGCCCTCTCACCACCCTGTCGTATCCCCTGCTCTGCCCTCTCCCCACCCTGTCGTATCCCATGCTCTGCCCGCTCCCCAGTCTCCCCTGCTCTGCCCTCTCACCACCCTGTCGTATCCCCCTTATCAGCCCTCAGCCCACACTGTCGTATCCCCTGATCTGCCCTCAGCCCACCCTGTCGTATGCCCTGCTCTGCCCTCTCCCCACCCTGTCGTATCCCCTGCTCTGCCCTCTCCCCACCCTGTCGTATCCCCTACTCTGCCATCTCACCACCCTGTCGTATCCCCTGCTCCGCCCTCTCCCCACCCTGTCGTATCCCCTGCTCTGCCCTCTCCCCAGTATCCCCTGATCTGCCCTCTCCCCACCCTGTCGTATCCCCTGCTTCGCCCTCTCCCCACCCTGTCGTATCCCCTGTTCTGCCCTCTCCCCAGTAGCCTCTGCTCTGCCCTCTCACCACCCTGTCGTATCCCCTGCTCTGCCCTCTCCCCACTCTGTCGTATCCCCTGCTCCGCCCTCTCCCCACCCTGTCGTATCCCCTGCTCTGCCCTCTCCCTAGTATCCCCTGCTCTGCCCTCTCACCACCCTGTCGTATCCCCTGCTCTGCCCTCTCACCACCCTGTCGTATCCCCTGCTCTGCCCTCTCACCACCCTGTCGTATCCCCTGCTCTGCCCTCTCCCCACCCTGTCGTATCCCCTGCTCTTCCCTCTCCCCACCCTGCGTATCCCCTGTTCTGCCCTCTCTCCACCCTGTCGTATCCCCTGCTCTGCCCTCTCACCACCCTGTCGTATCCCCTGCTCTGCCCTCTCACAATCCTGTCGTATCCCCTGCTCTGCCCTCTCCCCAGTATCCCCTGCTCTGCCCATCACCACCCTGTCGTATCCCCTGCTCTGCCCTCTCACAATCCTGTCGTATCCCCTGCTCTGCCCTCTCCCCAGTATCCCCTGCTCTGCCATCTCCCCACCCTGTCGTATCCCCTGATCTGCCCTCTCCCCAGTATCCCCTGCTCTGCCCTCTCCCCACCCTGCCGTATCCCCTGCTCTGCCCTCTCCCCAGTATACCCTGATCTGCTCTCAGCCCACCCTGTCGTATCCCCTGCTCTGCCCTCAGCCCACCCTGTCGTTTCCCCTGATCTGCCCTCCCCCCCCCCCCTGTCGTATCCCCTGCTCTGCCCTCAGCCCACCCTGTCGTATCCCCTGCTCTGCCCTCTCCCCACCCTGTCGTTCCCCTGCTCTGCCCTCTCCCCACACTGTCGTATCCCCTGATCTGCCCTCTCACCACCCTGTCGTATACCCTGCTCTGCCCTCTCCCCACCCTGTCGTATCCCTTGCTCTGCCCTCTCCCCAGCCTCCCCTGCTCTGCCCTCTCACCACCCTGTCGTATCCCCTTATCAGCCCTCAGCCCACACTGTCGTATCCCCTGATCTGCCCTCAGCCCAACCTGTCGTATCCCCTGCTCTGCCCTCAGCCCACCCTGTTGTATCCCCTGCTCTGCCCTCTCCCAACCCTGTCGTATCCCCTGCTCTGCCCTCTCACCACCCTGTCGTATCCCCTGCTCTGCCCTCTCACCACCCTGTCGTATCCCCTGCTCTGCCCTCTCCCCACACTGTCGTATCCCATGCTCTGCCCTCTCCCAGTCTCCCCTGCTCTGCCCTCTCACCACCCTGTCGTATCCTCTTATCAGCCCTCAGCCCACACTGTCGTATCCCCTGATCTGCCCTCAGCCCACCCTGTCGTATGCCCTGCTCAGCCCTCTCCCCACCCTGTCGTATCCCCTGCTCTGCCCTCTCCCCACCCTGTCGTATCCCCTGCTCTGCCCTCTCACCACCCTGTCGTATCCCCTGCTTCGCCCTCTCCCCACCCTGTCGTATCCCCTGCTCTGCCCTCTCCCCATTATCCCCTGCTCTGCCCTCTCCCTACCCTGTCGTATCCCCTGCTTCGCCCTCTCCGCACCCTGTCGTATCCCCTGTTCTGCCCACTCCCCAGTAGCCTCTGCTATGCCCTCTCACCACCCTGTCGTATCCCCTGCTCTGCCCTCTCCCCACTCTGTCGTATTCCCTGCTCCGCCCTCTCCCCACCCTGTCGTATACCCTGCTCTGCCCTCTCCCTAGTATCCCCTGCTCTGCCCTCTCACCACCCTGTCGTATCCCCTGCTCTGCCCTCTCACCACCCTGTCGTATCCCCTGCTCTGCCCTCTCACCACCCTGTCGTGTCCCCTGCTCTGCCCTCTCACCACCCTGTCGTATCCCCTGATCTGCCCTCTCCCCAGTATCCCCTGCTCTGCCCTCTCACCACCCTGTCGTAGCCCCTGCTCTGCCCTCTCCCCACCCTGCGTATCCCCTGTTCTGCCCTCTCTCCACCCTGTCGTATCCCCTGTTCTGCCCTCTCACCACCCTGTCGTATCCCCTGCTCTGCCCTCTCACAATCCTGTCGTATCCCTTGCTCTGCCCTCTCCCCAGTATCCCCTGCTCTGCCATCTCCCCACCCTGTCGTATCCCCTGATCTGCCCTCTCCCCAGTATCCCCTGCTCTGCCCTCTCCCCACCCTGTCTTATCTTTTGCTCTGCCCTCTCCCCAGTATCCCCTGATCTGCCCTCAGCCCACCCTGTCGTATCCCCTGCTCTGCCCTCAGCCCACCCTGTCGTATCCCCTGATCTGCCATTCCACCCCCCCCCTGTCGTATCCCCTGCTCTGCCCTCAGCCCACCCTGTCGTATCCACTGCTCTGCCCTCTCACCACCCTGTAGTATCCCCTGCTCTGCCCTAAGCCCACCCTGTCGTGTTCCCTGCTCTGCCCTCTCACCACCCTGTCGTATCCCCTGCTCTGCCCTCAGCCCACCCTGTCGTATCCCCTGATCTGCCCTCTCCCCAGTATCCCCTGCTCTGCCCTCTCCCCACCCTGTCGTATCCCCTGCTCTGCCCTCTCACCACCCTGTCGTATCCCCTGATCTGCCCTCTCCCCACCCTGTCGTATCCCCTGATCTGCCCTCTCCCCACCCTGTCGTATCCCCTGATCTGCCCTCTCCCACCCTGTCGTATCCCCTGCTCTGCCCTCTCTCCACCCTCTCGTATCCCCTGCTCTGCCCTCTCCCCACACTGTCGTATCCCCTGCTCTCCCCTCAGCCCACCCTGTCGTATCCCCTGATCTGCCCTCTCCCCACCCTGTCGTTCCCCTGCTCTGCCCTCTCCCCACACTGTCGTATCCCCTGATCTGCCCTCTCACCACCCTGTCGTATACCCTGCTCTGCCCTCTCCCCACCCTGTTGTATCCCTTGCTCTGCCCTCTCCCCAGTCTCCCCTGCTCTGCCCTCTCACCACCCTGTCGTATCCCCTTATCAGCCCTCAGCCCACACTGTCGTATCCCCTGATCTGCCCTCAGCCCACCCTGTCGTATCCCCTGCTCTGCCCTCAGCCCACCCTGTTGTATCCCCTGCTCTGCCCTCTCCCAACCCTGTCGTATCCCCTGCTCTGCCCTCTCACCACCCTGTCGTATCCCCTGCTCTGCCCTCTCCCCACCCTGAAGTATCCCATGCTCTGCCCTCTCCCATGTCTCCCCTGCTCTGCCCTCTCACCACCCTGTCGTATCCCCTTATCAGCCCTCAGCCCACACTGTCGTATCCCCTGATCTGCCCTCAGCCCACCCTGTCGTATCCCCTGCTCTGCCCTCTCCACACCCTGTCGTATCCCCTGCTCTGCCCTCTCCTCTCTGTCGTATCCCCTGCTCTGCCCACTCACCACCCTGTCGTATCCCCTGCTCCGCCCTCTCCCCACCCTGTCGTATCCCCTGCTCTGCCCTCTCCCCAGTATCCCCTGCTCTGCCCTCTCCCCACCCTGTCGTATCCCCTGCTCCGCCCTCTCCCCACCCTGTCGTATCCCCCTGTTCTGCCCTCTCCCCAGTATCCCCTGCTCTGCCCTCTCACCACCCTGTCGTATCCCCTGCTCTGCCCTCTCACCACCCTGTCGTATCCCCTGCTCTGCCCTCTCACCACCCTGTCGTATCCCCTGTTCTGCCCTCTCCCCACCCATTCGTATCCCCTTATCAGCCCTCAGCCCACACTATCGTAGCCCCTGATCTGCCCTCAGCCCACCCTGTCGTATCAACTGCTCCGCCCTCTCCCCAGTCTCCCCTGCTCTGCCCTCTCACCACCCTATCGTATCCCCTTATCAGCCCTCAGCCCACACTGTCGTATCCCCTGATCTGCCCTCAGCCCACCCTGTCGTATCTCCTGCTCTGCCCTCTCCCCACCCTGTCGTATCCCCTGCTCTGCCCTCTCCCCACCCTGTCGTATCCCCTTATCAGCCCTCAGCCCACACTGTCGTATCCCCTGATCTGCCCTCAGCCCACCCTGTCGTATCCCCTGCTCTGCCCTCAGCCCACCCTGTTGTATCCCCTGCTCTGCCCTCTCCCAACCCTGTCGTATCCCCTGCTCTGCCCTCTCACCACCCTGTCGTATCCCCTGCTCTGCCCTCTCCCCACCCTGAAGTATCCCATGCTCTGCCCTCTCCCATGTCTCCCCTGCTCTGCCCTCTCACCACCCTGTCGTATCCCCTTATCAGCCCTCAGCCCACACTGTCGTATCCCCTGATCTGCCCTCAGCCCACCCTGTCGTATCCCCTGCTCTGCCCTCTCCACACCCTGTCGTATCCCCTGCTCTGCCCTCTCCTCTCTGTCGTATCCCCTGCTCTGCCCACTCACCACCCTGTCGTATCCCCTGCTCCGCCCTCTCCCCACCCTGTCGTATCCCCTGCTCTGCCCTCTCCCCAGTATCCCCTGCTCTGCCCTCTCCCCACCCTGTCGTATCCCCTGCTCCGCCCTCTCCCCACCCTGTCGTATCCCCCTGTTCTGCCCTCTCCCCAGTATCCCCTGCTCTGCCCTCTCACCACCCTGTCGTATCCCCTGCTCTGCCCTCTCACCACCCTGTCGTATCCCCTGCTCTGCCCTCTCACCACCCTGTCGTATCCCCTGTTCTGCCCTCTCCCCACCCATTCGTATCCCCTTATCAGCCCTCAGCCCACACTATCGTAGCCCCTGATCTGCCCTCAGCCCACCCTGTCGTATCCCCTGCTCCGCCCTCTCCCCAGTCTCCCCTGCTCTGCCCTCTCACCACCCTATCGTATCCCCTTATCAGCCCTCAGCCCACACTGTCGTATCCCCTGATCTGCCCTCAGCCCACCCTGTCGTATCTCCTGCTCTGCCCTCTCCCCACCCTGTCGTATCCCCTGCTCTGCCCTCTCCCCACCCTGTCGTATCCCCTTATCAGCCCTCAGCCCACACTGTCGTCTCCCCTGATCTGCCCTCAGCCCACCCTGTCGTATCCCCTGCTCTGCCCTCAGCCCACCCTGTTGTATCCCCTGCTCTGCCCTCTCCCAACCCTGTCGTATCCCCTGCTCTGCCCTCTCACCACCCTGTCGTATCCCCTGCTCTGCCCTCTCCCCACCCTGTCGTATCCCATGCTCTGCCCTCTCCCCAGTCTCCCCTGCTCTGCCCTCTCACCACCCTGTCGTATCCCCTTATCAGCCCTCAGCCCACACTGTCGTATCCCCTGATCTGCCCTCAGCACACCCTGTCGTATGCCCTGCTCTGCTCTCTCCCCACCCTGTCGTATCCACTGCTCTGCCCTCTCCCCACCCTGTCGTATCCCCTACTCTGCCCTCTCACCACCCTGTCGTATCCCCTGCTCCGCCCTCTCCCCACCCTGTCGTATCCCCTGCTCTGCCCTCTCCCCAGTATCCCCTGCTCTGCCCTCTCCCCACCCTATCGTATTCCCTGCTTCGCCCTCTCCCCACCCTGTCGTATCCCCTGTTCTGCCCTCTCCCCAGTAACCTCTGCTCTGCCCTCTCACCACCCTGTCGTATCCCCTGCTCTGCCCTCTCCCCACTCTGTCGTATCCCCTGCTCCGCCCTCTCCCCACCCTGTCGTATCCCCTGCTCTGCCCTCTCCCTAGTATCCCCTGCTCTGCCCTCTCACCACCCTGTCGTATCCCCTGCTCTGCCCTCTCACCACCCTGTCGTATCCCCTGCTCTGCCCTCTCCCCACCCTGTCGTATCCCCTGCTCTGCCCTCTCCCCACCCTGTCGTATCCCCTGCTCTGCCCTCTCACCACCCTATCGTATCCCCTTATCAGCCCTCAGCCCACACTGTCGTATCCCCTGATCTGCCCTCAGCACACCCTGTCGTATGCCCTGCTCTGCCCTCTCCCCACCCTGTCGTATCCCCTGCTCTGCCCTCTCCCCACCCTGTCGTATCCCCTACTCTGCCCTCTCACCACCCTGTCGTATCCCCTGCTCTGCCCTCTCCCCAGTATCCCCTGCTCTGCCCTCTCACCACCCTGTCGTATCCCCTTATCAGCCCTCAGCCCACACTGTCGTATCCCCTGATCTGCCCTCAGCCCACCCTGTCGTATCCCCTGCTCTGCCCTCAGCCCACCCTGTTGTATCCCCTGCTCTGCCCTCTCCCAACCCTGTCGTATCCCCTGCTCTGCCCTCTCCCTAGTATCCCCTGCTCTGCCCTCTCACCACCCTGTCGTATCCCCTGCTCTGCCCTCTCCCCACCCTGTCGTATCCCATGCTCTGCCCTCTCCCCAGTCTCCCCTGATCTGCCCTCTCACCACCCTGTCGTATCCCCTTATCAGCCCTCAGCCCACACTGTCGTATCCCCTGATCTGCCCTCAGCCCACCCTGTCGTATCCCCTGCTCTGCCCTCAGCCCACCCTGTTGTATCCCCTGCTCTGCCCTCTCCCAACCCTGTCGTATCCCCTGCTCTGCCCTCTCACCACCCTGTCGTATCCCCTGCTCTGCCCTCTCCCCACCCTGAAGTATCCCATGCTCTGCCCTCTCCCATGTCTCCCCTGCTCTGCCCTCTCACCACCCTGTCGTATCCCCTTATCAGCCCTCAGCCCACACTGTCGTATCCCCTGATCTGCCCTCAGCCCACCCTGTCGTATCCCCTGCTCTGCCCTCTCCACACCCTGTCGTATCCCCTGCTCTGCCCTCTCCTCTCTGTCGTATCCCCTGCTCTGCCCACTCACCACCCTGTCGTATCCCCTGCTCCGCCCTCTCCCCACCCTGTCGTATCCCCTGCTCTGCCCTCTCCCCAGTATCCCCTGCTCTGCCCTCTCCCCACCCTGTCGTATCCCCTGCTCCGCCCTCTCCCCACCCTGTCGTATCCCCCTGTTCTGCCCTCTCCCCAGTATCCCCTGCTCTGCCCTCTCACCACCCTGTCGTATCCCCTGCTCTGCCCTCTCACCACCCTGTCGTATCCCCTGCTCTGCCCTCTCACCACCCTGTCGTATCCCCTGTTCTGCCCTCTCCCCACCCATTCGTATCCCCTTATCAGCCCTCAGCCCACACTATCGTAGCCCCTGATCTGCCCTCAGCCCACCCTGTCGTATCAACTGCTCCGCCCTCTCCCCAGTCTCCCCTGCTCTGCCCTCTCACCACCCTATCGTATCCCCTTATCAGCCCTCAGCCCACACTGTCGTATCCCCTGCTCTGCCCTCAGCCCACCCTGTCGTATCTCCTGCTCTGCCCTCTCCCCACCCTGTCGTATCCCCTGCTCTGCCCTCTCCCCACCCTGTCGTATCCCCTTATCAGCCCTCAGCCCACACTGTCGTATCCCCTGATCTGCCCTCAGCCCACCCTGTCGTATCCCCTGCTCTGCCCTCAGCCCACCCTGTTGTATCCCCTGCTCTGCCCTCTCCCAACCCTGTCGTATCCCCTGCTCTGCCCTCTCACCACCCTGTCGTATCCCCTGCTCTGCCCTCTCCCCACCCTGAAGTATCCCATGCTCTGCCCTCTCCCATGTCTCCCCTGCTCTGCCCTCTCACCACCCTGTCGTATCCCCTTATCAGCCCTCAGCCCACACTGTCGTATCCCCTGATCTGCCCTCAGCCCACCCTGTCGTATCCCCTGCTCTGCCCTCTCCACACCCTGTCGTATCCCCTGCTCTGCCCTCTCCTCTCTGTCGTATCCCCTGCTCTGCCCACTCACCACCCTGTCGTATCCCCTGCTCCGCCCTCTCCCCACCCTGTCGTATCCCCTGCTCTGCCCTCTCCCCAGTATCCCCTGCTCTGCCCTCTCCCCACCCTGTCGTATCCCCTGCTCCGCCCTCTCCCCACCCTGTCGTATCCCCCTGTTCTGCCCTCTCCCCAGTATCCCCTGCTCTGCCCTCTCACCACCCTGTCGTATCCCCTGCTCTGCCCTCTCACCACCCTGTCGTATCCCCTGCTCTGCCCTCTCACCACCCTGTCGTATCCCCTGTTCTGCCCTCTCCCCACCCATTCGTATCCCCTTATCAGCCCTCAGCCCACACTATCGTAGCCCCTGATCTGCCCTCAGCCCACCCTGTCGTATCCCCTGCTCCGCCCTCTCCCCAGTCTCCCCTGCTCTGCCCTCTCACCACCCTATCGTATCCCCTTATCAGCCCTCAGCCCACACTGTCGTATCCCCTGATCTGCCCTCAGCCCACCCTGTCGTATCTCCTGCTCTGCCCTCTCCCCACCCTGTCGTATCCCCTGCTCTGCCCTCTCCCCACCCTGTCGTATCCCCTTATCAGCCCTCAGCCCACACTGTCGTCTCCCCTGATCTGCCCTCAGCCCACCCTGTCGTATCCCCTGCTCTGCCCTCAGCCCACCCTGTTGTATCCCCTGCTCTGCCCTCTCCCAACCCTGTCGTATCCCCTGCTCTGCCCTCTCACCACCCTGTCGTATCCCCTGCTCTGCCCTCTCCCCACCCTGTCGTATCCCATGCTCTGCCCTCTCCCCAGTCTCCCCTGCTCTGCCCTCTCACCACCCTGTCGTATCCCCTTATCAGCCCTCAGCCCACACTGTCGTATCCCCTGATCTGCCCTCAGCACACCCTGTCGTATGCCCTGCTCTGCTCTCTCCCCACCCTGTCGTATCCACTGCTCTGCCCTCTCCCCACCCTGTCGTATCCCCTACTCTGCCCTCTCACCACCCTGTCGTATCCCCTGCTCCGCCCTCTCCCCACCCTGTCGTATCCCCTGCTCTGCCCTCTCCCCAGTATCCCCTGCTCTGCCCTCTCCCCACCCTATCGTATTCCCTGCTTCGCCCTCTCCCCACCCTGTCGTATCCCCTGTTCTGCCCTCTCCCCAGTAACCTCTGCTCTGCCCTCTCACCACCCTGTCGTATCCCCTGCTCTGCCCTCTCCCCACTCTGTCGTATCCCCTGCTCCGCCCTCTCCCCACCCTGTCGTATCCCCTGCTCTGCCCTCTCCCTAGTATCCCCTGCTCTGCCCTCTCACCACCCTGTCGTATCCCCTGCTCTGCCCTCTCACCACCCTGTCGTATCCCCTGCTCTGCCCTCTCCCCACCCTGTCGTATCCCCTGCTCTGCCCTCTCCCCACCCTGTCGTATCCCCTGCTCTGCCCTCTCACCACCCTATCGTATCCCCTTATCAGCCCTCAGCCCACACTGTCGTATCCCCTGATCTGCACTCAGCACACCCTGTCGTATGCCCTGCTCTGCCCTCTCCCCACCCTGTCGTATCCCCTGCTCTGCCCTCTCCCCACCCTGTCGTATCCCCTACTCTGCCCTCTCACCACCCTGTCGTATCCCCTGCTCTGCCCTCTCCCCAGTATCCCCTGCTCTGCCCTCTCACCACCCTGTCGTATCCCCTTATCAGCCCTCAGCCCACACTGTCGTATCCCCTGATCTGCCCTCAGCCCACCCTGTCGTATCCCCTGCTCTGCCCTCAGCCCACCCTGTTGTATCCCCTGCTCTGCCCTCTCCCAACCCTGTCGTATCCCCTGCTCTGCCCTCTCCCTAGTATCCCCTGCTCTGCCCTCTCACCACCCTGTCGTATCCCCTGCTCTGCCCTCTCCCCACCCTGTCGTATCCCATGCTCTGCCCTCTCCCCAGTCTCCCCTGATCTGCCCTCTCACCACCCTGTCGTATCCCCTTATCAGCCCTCAGCCCACACTGTCGTATCCCCTGATCTGCCCTCAGCCCACCCTGTCGTATCCCCTGCTCTGCCCTCTCACCACCCTGTCGTATCCCCTGATCTGCCCTCTCCCCACCCTGTCATATCCCCTGCTCTGCCCTCTCTCCACCCTGTCGTATCCCCTGATCTGCCCTCTCCCCACCCTGTCGTTCCCCTGCTCTGCCCTCTCCCAACCCTGTCGTATCCCCTGCTCTGCCCTCTCACCACCCTGTCGTATCCCCTGCTCTGCCCTCTCCCCACCCTGTCGTATACCATGCTCTGCCCTCTCCCCAGTCTCCCCTGCTCTGCCCTCTCACCACCCTGTCGTATCCCCTTATCAGCCCTCAGCCCACACTGTCGTATCCCCTGATCTGCCCTCAGCCCACCCTGTCGTATCCCCTGCTCTGCCCTCTCCCCACCCTGTCGTATCCCCTGCTCTGCCCTCTCCCCACCCTGTCGTATCCCCTGCTCTGCCCTCTCCCCACACTGTCATATCCCCTGATCTGCCCTCTCACCACCCTGTCAAATACACTGCTCTGCCCTCAGCCCACCCTGTTGTATCCCCTGCTCTGCCCTCTCCCCACCCTGTCGTATCACCTGCTCCGATGTCTCCTGACCCTGTCGTATCCCCTGTTCTGCCCTCTCCCCAGTATCCCCTGCTCTGCCCTCTCCCCACCATGTCGTATCCCCTGCTCGGCCCTCTCCCCACTCTGTCGTATCCCCTGCTCCGCCCTCTCCCCACCCTGTCGGATCCCCTGCTCTGCCCTCTCCCTAGTATCCCCTGCTCTGCCCTCTCACCACCCTGTCGTATCCCCTGCCCTGCCCTCTCACCACCATGTCGTATCCCCTGTTCTGCCCTCTCACCACCCTGTCGTATCCCCTGCTCTGCCCTCTCACCACCCTGTCGTATCCCCTGCTCTGCCCTCTCCCACCCATTCGTATCCCCTTATCAGCCCTCAGCCCACACTATCGTAGCCCCTGATCTGCCCTCAGCCCACCCTGCGTATCCCCTGCTCCGCCCTCTCCCCAGTCTCCCCTGCTCTGCCCTCTCACCACCCTATCGTATCCCCTTATCAGCCCTCAGCCCACACTGTCGCATCCCCTGATCTGCCCTCAGCCCACCCTGTCGTATCTCCTGCTCTGCCCTCTCCCCACCGTGTCGTATCCCCTGCTCTGCCCTCTCCGCGCCCTGTCGTATCCCCTTATCAGCCCTCAGCCCACACTGTCGTATCCCCTGATCTGCCCTCAGCCCACCCTGTCGTATCCCCTGCTCTGCCCTCAGCCCACCCTGTTGTATCCCTTGCTCTGCCCTCTCCCAACCCTGTCGTATCCCCTGCTCTGCCCTCTCACCACCCTGTCGTATCCCCTGCTCTGCCCTCTCCCCACCCTGTCGTATCCCATGCTCTGCCCTCTCCCCAGTCTCCCCTGCTCTGCCCTCTCACCACCCTATCGTATCCCCTTATCAGCCCTCAGCCCACACTGTCGTATCCCCTGATCTGCCCTCAGCCCACCCTGTCGTATGCCCTGCTCTGCCCTCTCCCCACCCTGTCGTATCCCCTGCTCTGCCCTCTCCCCACCCTGTCGTATCCCCTGCTCTGCCCTCTCACCACCCTGTCGTATCCCCTGCTTCGCCCTCTCCCCACCCTGTCGTATCCCCTGCTCTGCCCTCTCCCCATTATCCCCTGCTCTGCCCTCTCCCCACCCTGTCGTATCCCCTGCTTCGCCCTCTCCCCACCCTGTCGTATCCTCTGTTCTGCCTTCTCCCCAGTAGCCTCTGCTATGCCCTCTCACCACCCTGTCGTATCCCCTGCTCTGCCCTCTGCCCACTCTGTCGTATTCCCTGCTCCGCCCTCTCCCCACCCTGTCGTATACCCTGCTCTGCCCTCTCCCTAGTATCCCCTGCTCTGCCCTCTCACCACCCTGTCGTATCCCCAGCTCTGCCCTCTCACCACCCTGTCGTATCCCCTGCTCTGCCCTCTCACCACCCTGTCGTATCCCCTGCTCTGCCCTCTCACCACCCTGTCGTATCCCCTGCTCTGCCCTCTCCCCAGTATCCCCTGCTCTGCCCTCTCACCACCCTGTCGTATCCCCTGCTCTGCCCTCTCCCCACCAATTCGTATCCCCTTATCAGCCCTCAGCCCACACTATCGTAGCCCCTGATCTGCCCTCAGCCCACCCTGCGTATCCCCTGCTCCGCCCTCTCCCCAGTCTCCCCTGCTCTGCCCTCTCACCACCCTATCGTATCCCCTTATCAGCCCTCAGCCCACACTGTCGTATCCCCTGATCTGCCCTCAGCCCACCCTGTCGTATCTCCTGCTCTGCCCTCTCCCCACCCTGTCGTATCCCCTGCTCTGCCCTCTCCCCACCCTGTCGTATCCCCTTATCAGCCCTCAGCCCACACTGTCGTATCCCCTGATCTGCCCTCAGCCCACCCTGTCGTATCCCCTGCTCTGCCCTCAGCCCACCCTGTTGTATCCCCTGCTCTGCTTTCTCCCAACCCTGTCGTATCCCCTGCTCTGCCCTCTCACCACCCTGTCGTATCCCCTGCTCTGCCCTCTCCCCACCCTGTCGTATCCCATGCTCTGCCCTCTCCCCAGTCTCCCCTGCTCTGCCCTCTCACCACCCTGTCGTATCCCCTTATCAGCCCTCAGCCCACACTGTCGTATCCCCTGATCTGCCCTCAGCCCACCCTGTCGTATGCCCTGCTCTGCCCTCTCCCCACCCTGTCGTATCCCCTGCTCTGCCCGCTCCCCACTCTGTCGTATTCCCTCATCCGCCCTCTCCCCACCCTGTCGTATACCCTGCTCTGCCCTCTCCCTAGTATCCCCTGCTCTGCCCTCTCACCACCCTGTCGTATCCCCAGCTCTGCCCTCTCACCACCCTGTCGTATCCCCTGCTCTGCCCTCTCACCACCCTGTCGTATCCCCTGCTCTGCCCTCTCACCACCCTGTCGTAGCCCCTGCTCTGCCCTCTCACCACCCTGTCGTATCCCCTGCTCTGCCCTATCACCACCCTGTCGTATCCCCTGCTCTCCCTTCTCCCCACCCATTCGTATCCCCTTATCAGCCCTCAGCCCACACTATCGTAGCCCCTGATCTGCCCTCAGCCCACCCTGTCGTATCCCCTGCTCCGCCCTCTCCCCAGTCTCCCCTGCTCTGCCCTCTCACCACCCTATCGTATCCCCTTATCAGCCCTCAGCCCACACTGTCGTATCCCCTGATCTGCCCTCAGCCCACCCTGTCGTATCTCCTGCTCTGCCCTCTCCCCACCCTGTCGTATCCCCTGCTCTGCCCTCTCCCCACCCTGTCGTATCCCCTTATCAGCCCTCTCCCCACCCTGTCGTATCCCCTGCTCTGCCCTCTCCCCACCCTGTCGTATCCCCTTATCAGCCCTCAGCCCACACTGTCGTATCCCCTGATCTGCCCTCAGCCCACCCTGTCGTATCCCCTGCTCTGCCCTCAGCCCACCCTGTTGTATCCCCTGCTCTGCCCTCTCCCAACCCTGTCGTATCCCCTGCTCTGCCCTCTCACCACCCTGTCGTATCCCCTGCTCTGCCCTCTCCCCACCCTGTCGTATCCCATGCTCTGCCCTCTCCCCAGTCTCCCCTGCTCTGCCCTCTCACCACCCTGTCGTATCCCCTTATCAGCCCTCAGCCCACACTGTCGTATCCCCTGATCTGCCCTCAGCCCACCCTGTCGTATGCCCTGCTCTGCCCTCTCCCCACCCTGTCGTATCCCCTGCTCTGCCCTCTCCCCACCCTGTCGTATCCCCTGCTCTGCCCTCTCACCAACCTGTCGTATCCCCTGCTTCGCCCTCTCCCCACCCTGTCGTATCCCCTGCTCTGCCCTCTCCCCATTATCCCCTGCTTTGCCCTCTCCCCACCCTGTCGTATCCCCTGCTTCGCCCTCTCCCCACCCTGTCGTATCCCCTGTTCTGCCCTCTCCCCAGTAGCCTCTGCTATGCCCTCTCACCACCCTGTCGTATCCCCTGCTCTGCCCTCTCCCCACTCTGTCGTATTCCCTGCTCCGCCCTCTCCCCAACCTGTCGTATACCCTGCTCTGCCCTCTCCCCAGTATCCCCTGCTCTGCCCTCTCACCACCCTGTCGTAGCCCCTGCTCTGCCCTCTACCCACCCTGCGTATCCCCGGTTCTGCCCTCTCTCCACCCTGTCGTATCCCCTGCTCTGCCCTCTCACCACCCTGTCGTATCCCCTGCTCTGCCCTCTCACAATCCTGTCGTATCCCCTGCTCTGCCCTCTCCCCAGTATCCCCTGCTCTACCATCTCCCCACCCTGTCGTATCCCCTGATCTGCCCTCTCCCCAGTATCCCCTGCTCTGCCCTCTCCCCACCCTGTCGTATCCCCTGCTCTGCCCTCTCCCCAGTATCCCCTGATCTGCCCTCAGCCCACCCTGTCGTATACCCTGCTCTGCCCTCAGCCCACCCTGTCGTATCCCCTGATCTGCCCTTCCCCCCCCCCTGTCGTATCCCCTGCTCTGCCCTCAGCCCACCCTGTCGTATCCCCTGCTCTGCCCTCTCCCCACCCTGTCGTTCCCCTGCTCTGCCCTCTCCCCACACTGTCGTATCCCCTGATCTGCCCTCTCACCACCCTGTCGTATACCCTGCTCTGCCCTCTCCCCACCCTGTCGTATCCCTTGCTCTGCCCTCTCCCCACCCTGTCGTATCCCCTGCTCTGCCCTCTCACCACCCTGTCGTATCCCCTGCTTCGCCCTCTCCCCACCCTGTCGTATCCCCTGCTCTGCCCTCTCCCCATTATCCCCTGCTCTGCCCTCTCCCCACCCTGTCGTATCCCCTGCTTCACCCTCTCCGCACCCTGTCGTATCCCCTGTTCTGCCCTCTCCCCAGTAGCCTCTGCTATGCCCTCTCACCACCCTGTCGTATCCCCTGCTCTGCCCTCTCCACACTCTGTCGTATTCCCTGCTCCGCCCTCTCCCCAACCTGTCGTATACCCTGCTCTGCCCTCTCCCTAGTATCCCCTGCTCTGCCCTCTCACCACCCTGTCGTATCCCCTGCTCTGCCCTCTCACCACCCTGTCGTATCCCCTGCTCTGCCCTCTCACCACCCTGTCGAATCCCCTGCTCTGCCCTCTCACCACCCTGTCGTATCCCCTGATCTGCCCTCTCCCCAGTATCCCCTGCTCTGCCCTCTCACCACCCTGTCGTAGCCCCTGCTCTGCCCTCTCCCCACCCTGCGTATCCCCTGTTCTGCCCTCTCTCCACCCTGTCGTATCCCCTGTTCTGCCCTCTCACCACCCTGTCGTATCCCCTGCTCTGCCCTCTCACAATCCTGTCGTATCCCCTGCTCTGCCCTCTCCCCAGTATCCCCTGCTCTGCCATCTCCCCACCCTGTCGTATCCCCTGATCTGCCCTCTCCCCAGTATCCCCTGCTCTGCCCTCTCCCCACCCTGTCTTATCTTTTGCTCTGCCCTCTCCCCAGTATCCCCTGATCTGCCCTCAGCCCACCCTGTCGTATCCCCTGCTCTGCCCTCAGCCCACCCTGTCGTATCCCCTTATCTGCCCTTCCACCCCCCCCTGTCGTATCCCCTGCTCTGCCCTCAGCCCACCCTGTCGTATCCCCTGCTCTGCCCTCTCACCACCCTGTCGTATCTCCTGCTCTGCCCTCAGCCCACCCTGTCGTATCCACTGCTCTGCCCTCTCACCACCCTGTAGTATTCCCTGCTCTGCCCTAAGCCCACCCTGTTGTGTTCCCTGCTCTGCCCTCTCACCACCCTGTCGTATCCCCTGCTCTGCCCTCAGCCCACCCTGTTGTATCCCCTGATCTGCCCTCTCCCCAGTATCCCCTGCTCTGCCCTCTCCCCACCCTGTCGTATCCCCTGCTCTGCCTTCTCACCACCCTGTCGTATTCCCTGATCTGCCCTCTCCCCACCCTGTCGTATCCCCTGATCTGCCCTCTCCCCACCCTGTCGTATCCCCTGATCTGCCCTCTCCCCACCCTGTCGTATCCACTGCTCTGCCCTCTCTCCACCCTCTCGTATCCCCTGCTCTGCCCTCTCCCCACACTGTCGTATCCCCTGCTCTCCCCTCAGCCCACCCTGTCGTATCCCCTGCTCTGCCCTCTCCCCACCCTGTCGTTCCCCTGCTCTGCCCTTTCCCCACACTGTCGTATCCCCTGATCTGCCCTCTCACCACCCTGTCGTATACCCTGCTCTGCCCTCTCCCCACCCTGTCGTATCCCTTGCTCTGCCCTCTCCCCAGTCTCCCCTGCTCTGCCCTCTCACCACACTGTCGTATCCCCTTATCAGCCCTCAGCCCACACTGTCGTATCCCCTGATCTGCCCTCAGCCCACCCTGTCGTATCCCCTGCTCTGCCCTCAGCCCACCCTGTTGTATCCCCTGCTCTGCCCTCTCCCAACCCTGTCGTATCCCCTGCTCTGCCCTCTCACCACCCTGTCGTATCCCCTGCTCTGCCCTCTCCCCACCCTGAAGTATCCCATGCTCTGCCCTCTCCCATGTCTCCCCTGCTCTGCCCTCTCACCACCCTGTCGTATCCCCTTATCAGCCCTCAGCCCACACTGTCGTATCCCCTGATCTGCCCTCAGCCCACCCTGTCGTATCCCCTGCTCTGCCCTCTCCCCACCCTGTCGTATCCCATGCTCTGCCCTCTCCTCTCTGTCGTATCCCCTGCTCTGCCCACTCACCACCCTGTCGTATCCCCTGCTCCGCCCTCTCCCCACCCTGTCGTATCCCCTGCTCTGCCCTCTCCCCAGTATCCCCTGCTCTGCCCTCTCCCCACCCTGTCGTATCCCCTTCTCCGCC
The DNA here is from genome assembly GCA_036785665.1 of Chirona hameri. Classification (NCBI taxonomy): domain Eukaryota; kingdom Metazoa; phylum Arthropoda; class Thecostraca; order Balanomorpha; family Balanidae; genus Chirona; species Chirona hameri. The sequence goes on along the minus strand of JAXIVJ010000018.1, from coordinate 667,892 downwards.
CTCTCCCCACCCTGTCGTATCCCCCTGTTCTGCCCTCTCCCCAGTATCCCCTGCTCTGCCCTCTCACCACACTGTCGTATCCCCTGCTCTGCCCTCTCACCACCCTGTCGTATCCCCTGCTCTGCCCTATCACCACCCTGTCGTATCCCCTGCTCTCCCCTCTCCCCACCCATTCGTATCCCCTTATCAGCCCTCAGCCCACACTATCGTAGCCCCTGATCTGCCCTCAGCCCACCCTGTCGTATCCCCTGCTCCGCCATCTCCCCAGTCTCCCTTGCTCTGCCCTCTCACCACCCTATCGTATCCCCTTATCAGCCCTCAGCCCACACTGTCGTATCCCCTGATCTGCCCTCAGCCCACCCTGTCGTATCTCCTGCTCTGCCCTCTCCACACCCTGTCGTATCCCCTGCTCTGCCCTCTCCCCACCCTGTCGTATCCCCTTATCAGCCCTCAGCCCACACTGTCGTATCCCCTGATCTGCCCTCAGCCCACCCTGTCGTATCCCCTGCTCTGCCCTCAGCCCACCCTGTTGTATCCCCTGCTCTGCCCTCTCCCAACCCTGTCGTATCCCCTGCTCTGCCCTCTCACCACCCTGTCGTATCCCCTGCTCTGCCCTCTCCCCACCCTGTCGTATCCCATGCTCTGCCCTCTCCCCAGTCTCCCCTGCTCTGCCCTCTTACCACCCTGTCGTATCCCCTTATCAGCCCTCAGCCCACACTGTCGTATCCCCTGATCTGCCCTCAGCACACCCTGTCGTATGCCCTGCTCTGCCCTCTCCCCACCCTGTCGTATCCCCTGCTCTGCCCTCTCCCCACCCTGTCGTATCCCCTACTCTGCCCTCTCACCACCCTGTCGTATCCCCTGCTCCGCCCTCTCCCCACCCTGTCGTATCCCCTGCTCTGCCCTCTCCCCAGTATCCCCTGCTCTGCCCTCTCCCCACCCTGTCGTATTCCCTGCTTCGCCCTCTCCCCACCCTGTCGTATCCCCTGTTCTGCCCTCTCCCCAGTAACCTCTGCTCTGCCCTCTCACCACCCTGTCGTATCCCCTGCTCTGTCCTCTCCCCACTCTGTCGTATCCCCTGCTCCGCCCTCTCCCCACCCTATCGTATCCCCTACTCTGCCCTCTCCCTAGCATCCCCTGCTCTGCCCTCTCACCACCCTGTCGTATCCCCTGCTCTGCCCTCTCACCACCCTGTCGTATCCCCTGATCTGCCCTCTCACCACCCTGTCGTATCCCCTGCTCTGCCCTCTCACCACCCTGTCGTATCCCCTGCTCTGCCCTCTCCCCAGTATCCCCTGCTCTGCCCTCTCACCACCCTGTCGTATCCCCTGCTCTGCCCTCTCCCCACCCTGCGTATCCCCTGTTCTGCCCTCTCTCCACCCTGTCGTATCCCCTGCTCTGCCCTCTCACCACCCTGTCGTATCCCCTGCTCTGCCCTCTCACAATCCTGTCGTATCCCCTGCTCTGCCCTCTCCCCAGTATCCCCTGCTCTGCCATCTCCCCACCCTGTCGTATCCCCTGCTCTGCCCTCTCACAATCCTGTCGTATCCCCTGCTCTGCCCTCTCCCCAGTATCCCTTGCTCTGCCATCTCCCCACCCTGTCGTATCCCCTGATCTGCCCTCTCCCCAGTATCCCCTGCTCTGCCCTCTCCCCACCCTGTCTTATCTTTTGCTCTGCCCTCTCCCCAGTATCCCCTGATCTGCCCTCAGCACACCCTGTCGTATCCCCTGCTCTGCCCTCAGCCCACCCTGTCGTATCCCCTGATCTGCACTTCCACCCCCCCCCCCTGTCGTATCCCCTGCTCTGCCCTCAGCCCACCCTGTCGTATCCCCTGCTCTGCCCTCTCACCACCCTGTCGTATCTCCTGCTCTGCCCTCAGCCCACCCTGTCGTATCCACTGCTCTGCCCTTTCACCACCCTGTAGTATCCCCTGCTCTGCCCTAAGCCCACCCTGTCGTGTTCCCTGCTCTGCCCTCTCACCACCCTGTCGTATCCCCTGCTCTGCCCTCAGCCCACCCTGTCGTATCCCCTGATCTGCCCTCTCCCCAGTATCCCCTGCTCTGCCCTCTCCCCACCCTGTCGTATCCCCTGCTCTGCCCTCTCACCACCCTGTCGTATCCCCTGATCTGCCCTCTCCCCACCCTGTCGTATCCCCTGCTCTGCCCTCTCTCCACCCTGTCGTATCCCCTGATCTGCCCTCTCCCCACCCTGTCGTTCCCCTGCTCTGCCCTCTCCCAACCCTGTCGTATCCCCTGCTCTGCCCTCTCACCACCCTGTCGTATCCCCTGCTCTGCCCTCTCCCCACCCTGTCGTATACCATGCTCTGCCCTCTCCCCAGTCTCCCCTGCTCTGCCCTCTCACCACCCTGTCGTATCCCCTTATCAGCCCTCAGCCCACACTGTCGTATCCCCTGATCTGCCCTCAGCCCACCCTGTCGTATCCCCTGCTCTGCCCTCTCCCCACCCTGTCGTATCCCCTGCTCTGCCCTCTCCCCACCCTGTCGTATCCCCTGCTCTGCCCTCTCCCCACACTGTCATATCCCCTGATCTGCCCTCTCACCACCCTGTCAAATACACTGCTCTGCCCTCAGCCCACCCTGTTGTATCCCCTGCTCTGCCCTCTCCCCACCCTGTCGTATCACCTGCTCCGATGTCTCCTGACCCTGTCGTATCCCCTGTTCTGCCCTCTCCCCAGTATCCCCTGCTCTGCCCTCTCCCCACCATGTCGTATCCCCTGATCTGCCCTCAGCCCACCCTGTCGTATCCCCTGCTCCGCCCTCTCCCCACCCTGTCGTATCCCCTGCTCTGCCCTCTCCCTAATATCCCCTGCTCTGCCCTCTCACCACCCTGTCGTATCCCCTGCCCTGCCCTCTCACCACCCTGTCGTATCCCCTGTTCTGCCCTCTCACCACCCTGTCGTATCCCCTGCTCTGCCCTCTCACCACCCTGTCGTATCCCCTGCTCTGCCCTCTCCCACCCATTCGTATCCCCTTATCAGCCCTCAGCCCACACTATCGTAGCCCCTGATCTGCCCTCAGCCCACCCTGCGTATCCCCTGCTCCGCCCTCTCCCCAGTCTCCCCTGCTCTGCCCTCTCACCACCCTATCGTATCCCCTTATCAGCCCTCAGCCCACACTGTCGCATCCCCTGATCTGCCCTCAGCCCACCCTGTCGTATCTCCTGCTCTGCCCTCTCCCCACCGTGTCGTATCCCCTGCTCTGCCCTCTCCGCACCCTGTCGTATCCCCTTATCAGCCCTCAGCCCACACTGTCGTATCCCCTGATCTGCCCTCAGCCCACCCTTTCGTATCCCCTGCTCTGCCCTCAGCCCACCCTGTTGTATCCCTTGCTCTGCCCCCTCCCAACCCTGTCGTATCCCCTGCTCTGCCCTCTCACCACCCTGTCGTATCCCCTGCTCTGCCCTCTCCCCACCCTGTCGTATCCCATGCTCTGCCCTCTCCCCAGTCTCCCCTGCTCTGCCCTCTCACCACCCTGTCGTATCCCCTTATCAGCCCTCAGCCCACACTGTCGTATCCCCTGATCTGCCCTCAGCCCACCCTGTCGTATGCCCTGCTCTGCCCTCTCCCCACCCTGTCGTATCCCCTGCTCTGCCCTCTCCCCACCCTGTCGTATCCCCTGCTCTGCCCTCTCACCACCCTGTCGTATCCCCTGCTTCGCCCTCTCCCCACCCTGTCGTATCCCCTGCTCTGCCCTCTCCCCATTATCCCCTGCTCTGCCCTCTCCCCACCCTGTCGTATCCCCTGCTTCGCCCTCTCCCCACCCTGTCGTATCCTCTGTTCTGCCTTCTCCCCAGTAGCCTCTGTTATGCCCTCTCACCACCCTGTCGTATCCCCTGCTCTGCCCTCTGCCCACTCTGTCGTATTCCCTGCTCCGCCCTCTCCCCACCCTGTCGTATACCCTGCTCTGCCCTCTCCCTAGTATCCCCTGCTCTGCCCTCTCACCACCCTGTCGTATCCCCAGCTCTGCCCTCTCACCACCCTGTCGTATCCCCTGCTCTGCCCTCTCACCACCCTGTCGTATCCCCTGCTCTGCCCTCTCACCACCCTGTCGTATCCCCTGCTCTGCCCTCTCCCCAGTTTCCCCTGCTCTGCCCTCTCACCACCCTGTCGTATCCCCTGCTCTGCCCTCTCCCCACCAATTCGTATCCCCTTATCAGCCCTCAGCCCACACTATCGTAGCCCCTGATCTGCCCTCAGCCCACCCTGCGTATCCCCTGCTCCGCCCTCTCCCCAGTCTCCCCTGCTCTGCCCTCTCACCACCCTATAATATCCCCTTATCAGCCCTCAGCCCACACTGTCGTATCCCCTGATCTGCCCTCAGCCCACCCTGTCGTATCTCCTGCTCTGCCCTCTCCCCACCCTGTCGTATCCCCTGCTCTGCCCTCTCCCCACCCTGTCGTATCCCCTTATCAGCCCTCAGCCCACACTGTCGTATCCCCTGATCTGCCCTCAGCCCACCCTGTCGTATCCCCTGCTCTGCCCTCAGCCCACCCTGTTGTATCCCCTGCTCTGCTTTCTCCCAACCCTGTCGTATCCCCTGCTCTGCCCTCTCACCACCCTGTCGTATCCCCTGCTCTGCCCTCTCCCCACCCTGTCGTATCCCATGCTCTGCCCTCTCCCCAGTCTCCCCTGCTCTGCCCTCTCACCACCCTGTCGTATCCCCTTATCAGCCCTCAGCCCACACTGTCGTATCCCCTGATCTGCCCTCAGCCCACCCTGTCGTATGCCCTGCTCTGCCCTCTCCCCACCCTGCCGTATCCCCTGCTCTGCCCTCTCCCCACTCTGTCGTATTCCCTCATCCGCCCTCTCCCCACCCTGTCGTATACCCTGCTCTGCCCTCTCCCTAGTATCCCCTGCTCTGCCCTCTCACCACCCTGTCGTATCCCCAGCTCTGCCCTCTCACCACCCTGTCGTATCCCCTGCTCTGCCCTCTCACCACCCTGTCGTATCCCCTGCTCTGCCCTCTCACCACCCTGTCGTAGCCCCTGCTCTGCCCTCTCCCCACCCTGCGTATCCCCTGTTCTGCCCTCTCTCCACCCTGTCGTATCCCCTGCTCTGCCCTCTCACCACCCTGTCGTATCCCCTGCTCTGCCCTCTCACAATCCTGTCGTATCCCCTGCTCTGCCCTCTCCCCAGTATCCCCTGCTCTGCCATCTCCCCACCCTGTCGTATCCCCTGATCTGCCCTCTCCCCAGTATCCCCTGCTCGGCCCTCTCCCCACCCTGTCGTATCCCCTGCTCTGCCCTCTCCCCAGTATACCCTGATCTGCCCTCAGCCCACCCTGTCGTATCCCCTGCTCTGCCCTCAGCCCACCCTGTCGTATCCCCTGATCTGCCCTTCCCCCCCCCCCTGTCGTATCCCCTGCTCTGCCCTCAGCCCACCCTGTCGTATCCCCTGCTCTGCCCTCTCCCCACCCTGTCGTTCCCCTGCTCTGCCCTCTCCCCACACTGTCGTATCCCCTGATCTGCCCTCTCACCACCCTGTCGTATACCCTGCTCTGCCCTCTCTCCACCCTGTCGTATCCCTTGCTCTGCCCTCTCCCCATTCTCCCCTGCTCTGCCCTCTCACCACCCTGTCGTATCCCCTTATCAGCCCTCAGCCCACACTGTCGTATCCCCTGATCTGCCCTCAGCCCAACCTGTCGTATCCCCTGCTCTGCCCTCAGCCCACCCTGTTGTATCCCCTGCTCTGCCCTCTCCCAACCCTGTCGTATCCCCTGCTCTGCCCTCTCACCACCCTGTCGTATCCCCTGCTCTGCCCTCTCCCCACCCTGTCGTATCCCATGCTCTGCCCTCTCCCAGTCTCCCCTGCTCTGCCCTCTCACCACCCTGTCGTATCCCCTTATCAGCCCTCAGCCCACACTGTCGTAACCCCTGATCTGCCCTCAGCCCACCCTGTCGTATACCCTGCTCAGCCCTCTCTCCACCCTGTCGTATCCCCTGCTCTGCCCTCTCCCCACCCTGTCGTATCCCCTGCTCTGCCCTCTCACCACCCTGTCGTATCCCCTGCTTCGCCCTCTCCCCACCCTGTCGTATCCCCTGCTCTGCCCTCTCCCCATTATCCCCTGCTCTGCCCTCTCCCCACCCTGTCGTATCCCCTGCTTGGCCCTCTCCGCACCCTGTCGTATCCCCTGTTCTGCCCTCTCCCCAGTAGCCTCTGCTATGCCCTCTCACCACCCTGTCGTATCCCCTGCTCTGCCCTCTCCCCACTCTGTCGTATTCCCTGCTCCGCCCTCTCCCCACCCTGTCGTATACCCTGCTCTGCCCTCTCCCTAGTATCCCCTGCTCTGCCCTCTCACCACCCTGTCGTAACCCCTGCTCTGCCCTCTCACCACCCTGTCGTATCCCCTGCTCTGCCCTCTCACCACCCTGTCGTATCCCCTGCTCTGCCCTCTCACCACCCTGTCGTATCCCCTGATCTGCCCTCTCCCCAGTGTCCCCTGCTCTCCCCTCTCACCACCCTGTCGTAGCCCCTGCTCTGCCCTCTCCCCACCCTGCGTATCCCCTGTTCTGCCCTCTCTCCACCCTGTCGTATCCCCTGTTCTGCCCTCTCACCACCCTGTCGTATCCCCTGCTCTGCCCTCTCACAATCCTGTCGTATCCCCTGCTCTGCCCTCTCCCCAGTATCCCCTGCTCTGCCATCTCCCCACCCTGTCGTATCCCCTGATCTGCCCTCTCCCCAGTATCCCCTGCTCTGCCCTCTCCCCACCCTGTCTTATCTTTTGCTCTGCCCTCTCCCCAGGATCCCCTGATCTGCCCTCAGCCCACCCTGTCGTATCCCCTGCTCTGCCCTCAGCCCACCCTGTCGTATCCCCTGATCTGCCCTTCCACCCCCCCCCCTGTCGTATCCCCTGCTCTGCCCTCAGCCCACCCTGTCGTATCCCCTGCTCTGCCCTCTCACCACCCTGTCGTATCTCCTGCTCTGCCCTCAGCCCACCCTGTCTTATCCACTGCTCTGCCCTCTCACCACCCTGTAGTATCCCCTGCTCTGCCCTAAGCCCACCCTGTCGTGTTCCCTGCTCTGCCCTCTCACCACCCTGTCGTATCCCCTGCTCTGCCCTCAGCCCACCCTGTCGTATCCCCTGATCTGCCCTCTCCCCAGTATCCCCTGCTCTGCCCTCTCCCCACCCTGTCGTATCCCCTGCTCTGCCCTCTCACCACCCTGTCGTATCCCCTGATCTGCCCTCTCCCCACCCTGTCGTATCCCCTGATCTGCCCTCTCCCCACCCTGTCGTATCCCCTGATCTGCCCTCTCCCCACCCTGTCGTATCCCCTGCTCTGCCCTCTCTCCACCCTTTCGTATCCCCTGCTCTGCCCTCTCCCCACACTGTCGTATCCCCTGCTCTCCCCTCAGCCCACCCTGTCGTATCCCCTGCTCTGCCCTCTCCCCACCCTGTCGTATCCCCTGCTCTGCCCTCTCACCACCCTGTCGTATCCCCTGCTCTGCCCTCTCCCCACCCTGTCGTATCCCATGCTCTGCCCTCTCCCCAGTATCCCCTGTTCTGCCCTCTCACCACCCTGTCGTATCCCCTTATCAGCCCTCAGCCCACACTGTCGTATCCCTTGATCTGCCCTCAGCACACCCTGTCGTATGCCCTGCTCTGCCCTCTCCCCACCCTGTCGTATCCCCTGCTCTGCCCTCTCCCCACCCTGTCGTATCCCCTACTCTGCCCTCTCACCACCCTGTCGTATCCCCTGCTCCGCCCTCTCCCCACCCTGTCGTATCCCCTGCTCTGCCCTCTCCCCAGTATCCCCTGCTCTGCCCTCTCCCACCCTGTCGTATTCCCTGCTTCGCCCTCTCCCCACCCTGTCGTATCCCCTGTTCTGCCCTCTCCCCAGTAACCTCTGCTCTGCCCTCTCACCACCCTGTCGTATCCCCTGCTCTGCCCTCTCCCCATTCTGTCGTATCCCCTGCTCCGCCCTCTCCCCACCCTGTCGTATCCCCTGCTCTGCCCTCTCCCTAGTATCCCCTGCTCTGCCCTCTCACCACCCTGTCGTATCCCCTGCTCTGCCCTCTCACCACCCTGACGTATCCCCTGATCTGCCCTCTCACCACCCTGTCGTATCCCCTGCTCTGCCCTCTCACCACCCTGTCGTATCCCCTGCTCTGCCCTCTCCCCAGTATCCCCTGCTCTGCCCTCTCACCACCCTGTCGTATCCCCTGCTCTGCCCTCTCCCCACCCTGCGTATCCCCTGTTCTGCCCTCTCTCCACCCTGTCGTATCCCCTGCTCTGCCCTCTCACCACCCTGTCGTATCCCCTGCTCTGCCCTCTCACAATCCTGTCGTATCCCCTGCTCTGCCCTCTCCCCAGTATCCCCTGCTCTGCTATCTCCCCACCCTGTCGTATCCCCTGCTCTGCCCTCTCACAATCCTGTCGTATCCCCTGCTCTGCCCTCTCCCCAGTATCCCCTGCTCTGCCATCTCCCCACCCTGTCGTATCCCCTGATCTGCCCTCTCCCCAGTATCCCCTGCTCTGCCCTCTCCCCACCCTGTCTTATCTTTTGCTCTGCCCTCTCCCCACTATCCCCTGATCTGCCCTCAGCACACCCTGTCGTATCCCCTGCTCTGCCCTCAGCCCACCCTGTCGTATCCCCTGATCTGCCCTTCCACCCCCCCTGTCGTATCCCCTGCTCTGCCCTCAGCCCACCCTGTCGTATCCCCTGCTCTGCCCTCTCACCACCCTGTCGTATCTCCTGCTCTGCCCTCAGCCCACCCGTCGTATCCACTGCTCTGCCCTCTCACCACCCTGTAGTATCCCCTGCTCTGCCCTAAGCCCACCCTGTTGTGTTCCCTGCTCTGCCCTCTCACCACCCTGTCGTATCCCCTGCTCTGCCCTCAGCCCACCCTGTCGTATCCCCTGATCTGCCCTCTCCCCAGTATCCCCTGCTCTGCCCTCTCCCCACCCTGTCGTATCCCCTGCTCTGCCCTCTCACCACCCTGTCGTATCCCCTGATCTGCCCTCTCCCCACCCTGTCGTATCCCCTGATCTGCCCTCTCCCCACCCTGTCGTATCCCCTGATCTGCCCTCTCCCCACCCTGTCGTATCCCCTGCTCTGCCCTCTCTCCACCCTGTCGTATCCCCTGCTCTGCCCTCTCCCCACACTGTCGTATCCCCTGCTCTCCCCTCAGCCCACCCTGTCGTATCCCCTGCTCTGCCATCTCCCCACCCTGTCGTTCCCCTGCTCTGCCCTCTCCCCACACTGTCGTATCCCCTGATCTGCCCTCTCACCACCCTGTCGTATACCCTGCTCTGCCCTCTCCCCACCCTGTCGTATCCCTTGCTTTGCCCTCTCCCCAGTCTCCCCTGCTCTGCCCTCTCACCACCCTGTCGTATCCCCTTATCAGCCCTCAGCCCACACTGTCGTATCCCCTGATCTGCCCTCAGCCCACCCTGTCGTATCCCCTGCTCTGCCCTCAGCCCACCCTGTTGTATCCCCTGCTCTGCCCTCTCCCAACCCTGTCGTATCCCCTGCTCTGCCCTCTCACCACCCTGTCGTATCCCCTGCTCTGCCCTCTCCCCACCCTGTCGTATCCCATGCTCTGCCCTCTCCCCAGTCTCCCCTGCTCTGCCCTCTCACCACCCTGTCGTATCCCCTTATCAGCCCTCAGCCCACACTGTCGTATCCCCTGATCTGCCCTCAGCCCACCCTGTTGTATCCCCTGCTCTGCCCTCTCCCCACCCTGTCGTATCCCCTGCTCTGTCCTCTCCTCTCTGTCGTATCCCCTGCTCTGCCCACTCACCACCCTGTCGTATCTCCTGCTCCGCCCTCTCCCCACCCTGTCGTATCCCCTGCTCTGCCCTCTCCCCAGTATCCCCTGCTCTGCCCTCTCCCCACCCTGTCGTATCCCCTGCTCCGCCCTCTCCCCACCCTGTCTTATCCCCCTGTTCTGCCCTCTCCCCAGTATCCCCTGCTCTGCCCTCTCACCACCCTGTCGTATCCCCTGCTCTGCCCTCTCACCACCCTGTCGTATCCCCTGCTCTGCCCTCTCACCACCCTGTCGTATCCCCTGATCTGCCCTCTCCCCACCCTGTCGTATCCCCTGCTCTGCCCTCTCTCCACCCTGTCGTATCCCCTGATCTGCCCTCTCCCCACCCTGTCGTTCCCCTGCTCTGCCCTCTCCCAACCCTGTCGTATCCCCTGCTCTGCCCTCTCACCACCCTGTCGTATCCCCTGCTCTGCCCTCTCCCCACCCTGTCGTATACCATGCTCTGCCCTCTCCCCAGTCTCCCCTGCTCTGCCCTCTCACCACCCTGTCGTATCCCCTTATCAGCCCTCAGCCCACACTGTCGTATCCCCTGATCTGCCCTCAGCCCACCCTGTCGTATCCCCTGCTCTGCCCTCTCCCCACCCTGTCGTATCCCCTGCTCTGCCCTCTCCCCACCCTGTCGTATCCCCTGCTCTGCCCTCTCCCCACACTGTCATATCCCCTGATCTGCCCTCTCACCACCCTGTCAAATACACTGCTCTGCCCTCAGCCCACCCTGTTGTATCCCCTGCTCTGCCCTCTCCCCACCCTGTCGTATCACCTGCTCCGATGTCTCCTGACCCTGTCGTATCCCCTGTTCTGCCCTCTCCCCAGTATCCCCTGCTCTGCCCTCTCCCCACCATGTCGTATCCCCTGCTCGGCCCTCTCCCCACTCTGTCGTATCCCCTGCTCCGCCCTCTCCCCACCCTGTCGTATCCCCTGCTCTGCCCTCTCCCTAGTATCCCCTGCTCTGCCCTCTCACCACCCTGTCGTATCCCCTGCCCTGCCCTCTCACCACCCTGTCGTATCCCCTGTTCTGCCCTCTCACCACCCTGTCGTATCCCCTGCTCTGCCCTCTCACCACCCTGTCGTATCCCCTGCTCTGCCCTCTCCCACCCATTCGTATCCCCTTATCAGCCCTCAGCCCACACTATCGTAGCCCCTGATCTGCCCTCAGCCCACCCTGCGTATCCCCTGCTCCGCCCTCTCCCCAGTCTCCCCTGCTCTGCCCTCTCACCACCCTATCGTATCCCCTTATCAGCCCTCAGCCCACACTGTCGCATCCCCTGATCTGCCCTCAGCCCACCCTGTCGTATCTCCTGCTCTGCCCTCTCCCCACCGTGTCGTATCCCCTGCTCTGCCCTCTCCGCACCCTGTCGTATCCCCTTATCAGCCCTCAGCCCACACTGTCGTATCCCCTGATCTGCCCTCAGCCCACCCTTTCGTATCCCCTGCTCTGCCCTCAGCCCACCCTGTTGTATCCCTTGCTCTGCCCCCTCCCAACCCTGTCGTATCCCCTGCTCTGCCCTCTCACCACCCTGTCGTATCCCCTGCTCTGCCCTCTCCCCACCCTGTCGTATCCCATGCTCTGCCCTCTCCCCAGTCTCCCCTGCTCTGCCCTCTCACCACCCTGTCGTATCCCCTTATCAGCCCTCAGCCCACACTGTCGTATCCCCTGATCTGCCCTCAGCCCACCCTGTCGTATGCCCTGCTCTGCCCTCTCCCCACCCTGTCGTATCCCCTGCTCTGCCCTCTCCCCACCCTGTCGTATCCCCTGCTCTGCCCTCTCACCACCCTGTCGTATCCCCTGCTTCGCCCTCTCCCCACCCTGTCGTATCCCCTGCTCTGCCCTCTCCCCATTATCCCCTGCTCTGCCCTCTCCCCACCCTGTCGTATCCCCTGCTTCGCCCTCTCCCCACCCTGTCGTATCCTCTGTTCTGCTTTCTCCCCAGTAGCCTCTGTTATGCCCTCTCACCACCCTGTCGTATCCCCTGCTCTGCCCTCTGCCCACTCTGTCGTATTCCCTGCTCCGCCCTCTCCCCACCCTGTCGTATACCCTGCTCTGCCCTCTCCCTAGTATCCCCTGCTCTGCCCTCTCACCACCCTGTCGTATCCCCAGCTCTGCCCTCTCACCACCCTGTCGTATCCCCTGCTCTGCCCTCTCACCACCCTGTCGTATCCCCTGCTCTGCCCTCTCACCACCCTGTCGTATCCCCTGCTCTGCCCTCTCCCCAGTTTCCCCTGCTCTGCCCTCTCACCACCCTGTCGTATCCCCTGCTCTGCCCTCTCCCCACCAATTCGTATCCCCTTATCAGCCCTCAGCCCACACTATCGTAGCCCCTGATCTGCCCTCAGCCCACCCTGCGTATCCCCTGCTCCGCCCTCTCCCCAGTCTCCCCTGCTCTGCCCTCTCACCACCCTATAATATCCCCTTATCAGCCCTCAGCCCACACTGTCGTATCCCCTGATCTGCCCTCAGCCCACCCTGTCGTATCTCCTGCTCTGCCCTCTCCCCACCCTGTCGTATCCCCTGCTCTGCCCTCTCCCCACCCTGTCGTATCCCCTTATCAGCCCTCAGCCCACACTGTCGTATCCCCTGATCTGCCCTCAGCCCACCCTGTCGTATCCCCTGCTCTGCCCTCAGCCCACCCTGTTGTATCCCCTGCTCTGCTTTCTCCCAACCCTGTCGTATCCCCTGCTCTGCCCTCTCACCACCCTGTCGTATCCCCTGCTCTGCCCTCTCCCCACCCTGTCGTATCCCATGCTCTGCCCTCTCCCCAGTCTCCCCTGCTCTGCCCTCTCACCACCCTGTCGTATCCCCTTATCAGCCCTCAGCCCACACTGTCGTATCCCCTGATCTGCCCTCAGCCCACCCTGTCGTATGCCCTGCTCTGCCCTCTCCCCACCCTGTCGTATCCCCTGCTCTGCCCTCTCCCCACTCTGTCGTATTCCCTCATCCGCCCTCTCCCCACCCTGTCGTATACCCTGCTCTGCCCTCTCCCTAGTATCCCCTGCTCTGCCCTCTCACCACCCTGTCGTATCCCCAGCTCTGCCCTCTCACCACCCTGTCGTATCCCCTGCTCTGCCCTCTCACCACCCTGTCGTATCCCCTGCTCTGCCCTCTCACCACCCTGTCGTAGCCCCTGCTCTGCCCTCTCCCCACCCTGCGTATCCCCTGTTCTGCCCTCTCTCCACCCTGTCGTATCCCCTGCTCTGCCCTCTCACCACCCTGTCGTATCCCCTGCTCTGCCCTCTCACAATCCTGTCGTATCCCCTGCTCTGCCCTCTCCCCAGTATCCCCTGCTCTGCCATCTCCCCACCCTGTCGTATCCCCTGATCTGCCCTCTCCCCAGTATCCCCTGCTCGGCCCTCTCCCCACCCTGTCGTATCCCCTGCTCTGCCCTCTCCCCAGTATACCCTGATCTGCCCTCAGCCCACCCTGTCGTATCCCCTGCTCTGCCCTCAGCCCACCCTGTCGTATCCCCTGATCTGCCCTTCCCCCCCCCCCTGTCGTATCCCCTGCTCTGCCCTCAGCCCACCCTGTCGTATCCCCTGCTCTGCCCTCTCCCCACCCTGTCGTTCCCCTGCTCTGCCCTCTCCCCACACTGTCGTATCCCCTGATCTGCCCTCTCACCACCCTGTCGTATACCCTGCTCTGCCCTCTCCCCACCCTGTCGTATCCCTTGCTCTGCCCTCTCCCCATTCTCCCCTGCTCTGCCCTCTCACCACCCTGTCGTATCCCCTTATCAGCCCTCAGCCCACACTGTCGTATCCCCTGATCTGCCCTCAGCCCAACCTGTCGTATCCCCTGCTCTGCCATCAGCCCACCCTGTTGTATCCCCTGCTCTGCCCTCTCCCAACCCTGTCGTATCCCCTGCTCTGCCCTCTCACCACCCTGTCGTATCCCCTGCTCTGCCCTCTCCCCACCCTGTCGTATCCCATGCTCTGCCCTCTCCCAGTCTCCCCTGCTCTGCCCTCTCACCACCCTGTCGTATCCCCTTATCAGCCCTCAGCCCACACTGTCGTAACCCCTGATCTGCCCTCAGCCCACCCTGTCGTATACCCTGCTCAGCCCTCTCTCCACCCTGTCGTATCCCCTGCTCTGCCCTCTCCCCACCCTGTCGTATCCCCTGCTCTGCCCTCTCACCACCCTGTCGTATCCCCTGCTTCGCCCTCTCCCCACCCTGTCGTATCCCCTGCTCTGCCCTCTCCCCATTATCCCCTGCTCTGCCCTCTCCCCACCCTGTCGTATCCCCTGCTTGGCCCTCTCCGCACCCTGTCGTATCCCCTGTTCTGCCCTCTCCCCAGTAGCCTCTGCTATGCCCTCTCACCACCCTGTCGTATCCCCTGCTCTGCCCTCTCCCCACTCTGTCGTATTCCCTGCTCCGCCCTCTCCCCACCCTGTCGTATACCCTGCTCTGCCCTCTCCCTAGTATCCCCTGCTCTGCCCTCTCACCACCCTGTCGTATCCCCTGCTCTGCCCTCTCACCACCCTGTCGTATCCCCTGCTCTGCCCTCTCACCACCCTGTCGTATCCCCTGCTCTGCCCTCTCACCACCCTGTCGTATCCCCTGATCTGCCCTCTCCCCAGTGTCCCCTGCTCTCCCCTCTTACCACCCTGTCGTAGCCCCTGCTCTGCCCTCTCCCCACCCTGCGTATCCCCTGTTCTGCCCTCTCTCCACCCTGTCGTATCCCCTGTTCTGCCCTCTCACCACCCTGTCGTATCCCCTGCTCTGCCCTCTCACAATCCTGTCGTATCCCCTGCTCTGCCCTCTCCCCAGTATCCCCTGCTCTGCCATCTCCCCACCCTGTCGTATCCCCTGATCTGCCCTCTCCCCAGTATCCCCTGCTCTGCCCTCTCCCCACCCTGTCTTATCTTTTGCTCTGCCCTCTCCCCAGGATCCCCTGATCTGCCCTCAGCCCACCCTGTCGTATCCCCTGCTCTGCCCTCAGCCCACCCTGTCGTATCCCCTGATCTGCCCTTCCACCCCCCCCCCCTGTCGTATCCCCTGCTCTGCCCTCAGCCCACCCTGTCGTATCCCCTGCTCTGCCCTCTCACCACCCTGTCGTATCTCCTGCTCTGCCCTCAGCCCACCCTGTCTTATCCACTGCTCTGCCCTCTCACCACCCTGTAGTATCCCTTGCTCTGCCCTAAGCCCACCCTGTCGTGTTCCCTGCTCTGCCCTCTCACCACCCTGTCGTATCCCCTGCTCTGCCCTCAGCCCACCCTGTCGTATCCCCTGATCTGCCCTCTCCCCAGTATCCCCTGCTCTGCCCTCTCCCCACCCTGTCGTATCCCCTGCTCTGCCCTCTCACCACCCTGTCGTATCCCCTGATCTGCCCTCTCCCCACCCTGTCGTATCCCCTGATCTGCCCTCTCCCCACCCTGTCGTATCCCCTGATCTGCCCTCTCCCCACCCTGTCGTATCCCCTGCTCTGCCCTCTCTCCACCCTTTCGTATCCCCTGCTCTGCCCTCTCCCCACACTGTCGTATCCCCTGCTCTCCCCTCAGCCCACCCTGTCGTATCCCCTGCTCTGCCCTCTCCCCACCCTGTCGTATCCCCTGCTCTGCCCTCTCACCACCCTGTCGTATCCCCTGCTCTCTCCCCACCCTGTCGTATCCCATGCTCTGCCCTCTCCCCAGTATCCCCTGTTCTGCCCTCTCACCACCCTGTCGTATCCCCTTATCAGCCCTCAGCCCACACTGTCGTATCCCTTGATCTGCCCTCAGCACACCCTGTCGTATGCCCTGCTCTGCCCTCTCCCCACCCTGTCGTATCCCCTGCTCTGCCCTCTCCCCACCCTGTCGTATCCCATACTCTGCCCTCTCACCACCCTGTCGTATCCCCTGCTCCGCCCTCTCCCCACCCTGTCGTATCCCCTGCTCTGCCCTCTCCCCAGTATCCCCTGCTCTGCCCTCTCCCACCCTGTCGTATTCCCTGCTTCGCCCTCTCCCCACCCTGTCGTATCCCCTGTTCTGCCCTCTCCCCAGTAACCTCTGCTCTGCCCTCTCACCACCCTGTCGTATCCCCTGCTCTGCCCTCTCCCCATTCTGTCGTATCCCCTGCTCCGCCCTCTCCCCACCCTGTCGTATCCCCTGCTCTGCCCTCTCCCTAGTATCCCCTGCTCTGCCCTCTCACCAGCCTGTCGTATCCCCTGCTCTGCCCTCTCACCACCCTGACGTATCCCCTGATCTGCCCTCTCACCACCCTGTCGTATCCCCTGCTCTGCCCTCTCACCACCCTGTCGTATCCCCTGCTCTGCCCTCTCCCCAGTATCCCCTGCTCTGCCCTCTCACCACCCTGTCGTATCTACTGCTCTGCCCTCTCCCCACCCTGCGTATCCCCTGTTCTGCCCTCTCTCCACCCTGTCGTATCCCCTGCTCTGCCCTCTCACCACCCTGTCGTATCCCCTGCTCTGCCCTCTCACAATCCTGTCGTATCCCCTGCTCTGCCCTCTCCCCAGTATCCCCTGCTCTACTATCTCCCCACCCTGTCGTATCCCCTGCTCTGCCCTCTCACAATCCTGTCGTATCCCCTGCTCTGCCCTCTCCCCAGTATCCCCTGCTCTGCCATCTCCCCACCCTGTCGTATCCCCTGATCTGCCCTCTCCCCAGTATCCCCTGCTCTGCCCTCTCCCCACCCTGTCTTATCTTTTGCTCTGCCCTCTCCCCACTATCCCCTGATCTGCCCTCAGCACACCCTGTCGTATCCCCTGCTCTGCCCTCAGCCCACCCTGTCGTATCCCCTGATCTGCCCTTCCACCCCCCCTGTCGTATCCCCTGCTCTGCCCTCAGCCCACCCTGTCGTATCCCCTGCTCTGCCCTCTCACCACCCTGTCGTATCTCCTGCTCTGCCCTCAGCCCACCCGTCGTATCCACTGCTCTGCCCTCTCACCACCCTGTAGTATCCCCTGCTCTGCCCTAAGCCCACCCTGTTGTGTTCCCTGCTCTGCCCTCTCACCACCCTGTCGTATCCCCTGCTCTGCCCTCAGCCCACCCTGTCGTATCCCCTGATCTGCCCTCTCCCCAGTATCCCCTGCTCTGCCCTCTCCCCACCCTGTCGTATCCCCTGCTCTGCCCTCTCACCACCCTGTCGTATCCCCTGATCTGCCCTCTCCCCACCCTGTCGTATCCCCTGATCTGCCCTCTCCCCACCCTGTCGTATCCCCTGATCTGCCCTCTCCCCACCCTGTCGTATTCCCTGCTCTGCCCTCTCTCCACCCTGTCGTATCCCCTGCTCTGCCCTCTCCCCACACTGTCGTATCCCCTGCTCTCCCCTCAGCCCACCCTGTCGTATCCCCTGCTCTGCCATCTCCCCACCCTGTCGTTCCCCTGCTCTGCCCTCTCCCCACACTGTCGTATCCCCTGATCTGCCCTCTCACCACCCTGTCGTATACCCTGCTCTGCCCTCTCCCCACCCTGTCGTATCCCTTGCTTTGCCCTCTCCCCAGTCTCCCCTGCTCTGCCCTCTCACCACCCTGTCGTATCCCCTTATCAGCCCTCAGCCCACACTGTCGTATCCCCTGATCTGCCCTCAGCCCACCCTGTCGTATCCCCTGCTCTGCCCTCAGCCCACCCTGTTGTATCCCCTGCTCTGCCCTCTCCCAACCCTGTCGTATCCCCTGCTCTGCCCTCTCACCACCCTGTCGTATCCCCTGCTCTGCCCTCTCCCCACCCTGTCGTATCCCATGCTCTGCCCTCTCCCCAGTCTCCCCTGCTCTGCCCTCTCACCACCCTGTCGTATCCCCTTATCAGCCCTCAGCCCACACGGTCGTATCCCCTGATCTGCCCTCAGCCCACCCTGTTGTATCCCCTGCTCTG
The DNA here is from genome assembly GCA_036785665.1 of Chirona hameri. Taxonomy (NCBI): domain Eukaryota; kingdom Metazoa; phylum Arthropoda; class Thecostraca; order Balanomorpha; family Balanidae; genus Chirona; species Chirona hameri. Next base: position 650,304 of record JAXIVJ010000018.1, on the reverse strand, counting down.
CCCTCTCCCCACCCTGTCGTATCCCCTGCTCTGCCCTCTCCTCTCTGTCGTATCCCCTGCTCTGCCCACTCACCACCCTGTCGTATCTCCTGCTCCGCCCTCTCCCCACCCTGTCGTATCCCCTGCTCTGCCCTCTCCCCAGTATCCCCTGCTCTGCCCTCTCCCCACCCTGTCGTATCCCCTGCTCCGCCCTCTCCCCACCCTGTCTTATCCCCCTGTTCTGCCCTCTCCCCAGTATCCCCTGCTCTGCCCTCTCACCACCCTGTCGTATCCCCTGCTCTGCCCTCTCACCACCCTGTCGTATCCCCTGCTCTGCCCTCTCACCACCCTGTCGTATCCCCTGCTCTGCCCTCTCCCCACCCATTCGTATCCCCTTATCAGCCCTCAGCCCACACTATCGTAGCCCCTGATCTGCCCTCAGCCCACCCTGTCGTATCCCCTGCTCCGCCCTCTCCCCAGTCTCCCCTGCTCTGCCCTCTCACCACCCTATCGTATCCCCTTATCAGCCCTCAGCCCACACTGTCGTATCCCCTGATCTGCCCTCAGCCCACCCTGTCGTATCTCCTGCTCTGCCCTCTCCCCACCCTGTCGTATCCCCTGCTCTGCCCTCTCCCCACCCTGTCGTATCCCCTTATCAGCCCTCAGCCCACACTGTCGTATCCCTGATCTGCCCTCAGCCCACCCTGTCGTATCCCCTGCTCTGCCCTCAGCCCACCCTGTTGTATCCCCTGCTCTGCCCTCTCCCAACCCTGTCGTATCCCCTGCTCTGCCCTCTCACCACCCTGTCGTATCCCCTGCTCTGCCCTCTCCCCACCCTGTCGTATCCCATGCTCTGCCCTCTCCCCAGTCTCCCCTGCTCTGCCCTCTCACCACCCTGTCGTATCCCCTTATCAGCCCTCAGCCCACACTGTCGTATCCCCTGATCTGCCCCCAGCCCACCCTGTCGTATGCCCTGCTCTGCCCTCTCCCCACCCTGTCGTATCCCCTGCTCTGCCCTCTCCCCACCCTGTCGTATCCCCTACTCTGCCCTCTCACCACCCTGTCGTATCCCCTGCTCCGCCCTCTCCCCACCCTGTCGTATCCCCTGCTTTGCCCTCTCCCCAGTATCCCCTGATCTGCCCTCTCCCCACCCTGTCGTATCCCCTGCTTCGCCCTCTCCCCCCCTGTTGTATCCTCTGTTCTGCCCTCTCCCCAGTAGCCTCTGCTCTGCCCTCTCACCACCCTGTCGTATCCCCTGCTCTGCCCTCTCCCCACTCTGTCGTATCCCCTGCTCCGCCCTCTCCCCACCCTGTCGTATCCCCTGCTCTGCCCTCTCCCTAGTATCCCCTGTTCTGCCCTCTCACCACCCTGTCGTATCCCCTGCTCTGCCCTCTCACCACCCTGTCGTATCCCCTGCTCTGCCCTCTCACCACCCTGTCGTATCCCCTGCTCTGCCCTCTCACCACCCTGTCGTATCCCCTGCTCTGCCCTCTCCCCAGTATCTCCTGCTCTGCCCTCTTACCACCCTGTCGTATCCCCTGCTCTGCCCTCTCCCCACCCTGCGTATCCCATGTTCTGCCCTCTCTCCACCCTGTCGTATCCCCTGCTCTGCCCTCTCACCACCCTGTCGTATCCCCTGCTCTGCCCTCTCACAATCCTGTCGTATCCCCTGCTCTGCCCTCTCCCCAGTATCCCCTGCTCTGCCATCTCCCCACCCTGTCGTATCCCCTGATCTGCCCTCTCCCCAGTATCCCCTGCTCTGCCCTCTCCCCACCCTGGCGTATCCCCTGCTCTGCCCTCTCCCCAGTATCCCCTGATCTGCCCTCAGCCCACCCTGTCGTATCCCCTGCTTTGCCCTCAGCCCACCCTGTCGTATCCCCTGATCTGCCCTTCCCCCCCCCCTGTCGTATCCCCTGCTCTGCCCTCAGCCCACCCTGTCGTATCCCCTGCTCTGCCCTCTCACCCCCGTTCGTATCTCCTGCTCTGCCCTCAGCCCACCCTGTCGTATCCACTGCTCTGCCCTCTCACCACCCTGTAGTATCCCCTGCTCTGCCCTAAGCCCACCCTGTCGTGTTCCCTGCTCTGCCCTCTCACCACTCTGTCGTATCCCCTGCTCTGCCCTCAGCCCACCCTGTCGTATCCCCTGATCTGCCCTCTCCCCAGTATCCCCTGCTCTGCCCTCTCCCCACCCTGTCGTATCCCCTGCTCTGCCCTCTCACCACCCTGTCGTATCCCCTGATCTGCCCTCTCCCCACCCTGTCGTATCCCCTGATCTGCCCTCTCCCCACCCTGTCGTATCCCCTGATCTGCCCTCTCCCCACTCTGTCGTATCCCCTGCTCTGCCCTCTCTCCACCCTGTCGTATCCCCTGCTCTGCCCTCTCCCCACACTGTCGTATCCCCTGCTCTCCCCTCAGCCCACCCTGTCGTATCCCCTGCTCTGCCCTCTCCCCACCCTGTCGTTCCCCTGCTCTGCCCTCTCCCCACACTGTCGTATCCCCTGATCTGCCCTCTCACCACCCTGTCGTATACCCTGCTCTGCCCTCTCCCCACCCTGTCGTATCCCTTGCTCTGCCCTCTCCCCAGTCTCCCCTGCTCTGCCCTCTCACCACCCTGTCGTATCCCCTTATCAGCCCTCAGCCCACACTGTCGTATCCCCTGATATGCCCTCAGCCCACCCTGTCGTATCTCCTGCTCTGCCCTCTCCCCACCATGTCGTATCCCCTGCTCTTCCCTCTCCCCACCCTGTCGTATCCCCTTATCAGCCCTCAGCCCAAACTGTCGTATCCCCTGATCTGCCCTCAGCCCACCCTGTCGTATCCCCTGCTCTGCCCTCAGCCCACCCTGTTGTATCCCCTGCTCTGCCCTCTCCCAACCCTGTCGTATCCCCTGCTCTGCCCTCTCACCACCCTGTCGTATCCCCTGCTCTGCCCTCTCCCCACCCTGTCGTATCCCATGCTCTGCCCTCTCCCCAGTCTCCCCTGCTCTGCCCTCTCACCACCCTGTCGTATCCCCTTATCAGCCCTCAGCCCACACTGTCGTATCCCCTGATCTGCCCTCAGCCCACCCTGTCGTATCCCCTGCTCTGCCCTCTCCCCACCCTGTCGTATCCCCTGCTCTGCCCTCTCCCCTCTGTCGTATCCCCTGCTCTGCCCTCTCACCACCCTGTCGTATCCCCTGCTCCGCCTTCTCCCCACCCTGTCGTATCCCCTGCTCTGCCCTCTCCCCAGTATCCCCTGCTCTGCCCTCTCCCCACCCTGTCGTATCCCCTGCTCCGCACTCTCTCCACCCTGTCGTATGCCCGGTTCTGCCCTCTCCCCAGTATCCCCTGCTCTGCCCTCTCACCACCCTGTCGTATCCCCTGCTCTGCCCTCTCACCACCCTGTCGTATCCCCTGCTCTGCCCTCTCACCACCCTGTCGTATCCCCTGCTCTGCCCTCTCACCACCCTGTCGTATCCCCTGCTCTGCCCTCTCCCCAGTATCCCCTGCTCCGCCCTCTCACCACCCTGTCGTATCCTCTGCTCTGCCCTCTCCCCACCCATGCGTATCCGCTGTTCTGCTCTCTCTCTCTCCACCCTGTCGTATCCCCTGCTCTGCCCTCTCACCACCCTGTCGTATCCCCTGCTCTGCCCTCTCACCACCCTGTCGTATCCCCTGCTCTGCCCTCTCCCCAGTATCCCCTGCTCTGCCCTCTCACCACCCTGTCGTATCCCCTGCTCTGCCCTCTCCCCACCCTGCGTATCCCCTGTTCTGCCCTCTCTTCACCCTGTCGTATCCCCTGCGCTGCCCTCAGCCCACCCTGTCGTATCCCCTGCTCTGCCCTCTCACCACCCTGTCGTATCCCCTGCTCTGCCCTCAGCCCACCCTGTCGTATCCAATGCTCTGCCTTCTCACCACCCTGTCGTATCTCCTGCTCTTCCCTATCACCACCCTGTCGTATCCCCTGCTCTGCCCTCCCCCCACCCTGTCATATCCCCTGCTCTGCCCTCTCCACACCCTGTGGTATCCCCTGCTCTGCCCTCTCATCACCCTGTCGTATCCCCTGCTCTGCCCTCTCACCACCCTGTCGTATCCCCTGCTCTGCCCTCTCCCCAGTATCCCCTGCTCTGCCCTCTCACCACCCTGTCGTATCCCCTGCTCTGCCCTCTCCCCACCCTGCGTATCCCCTGTTCTGCCCTCTCTCCACCCTGTCGTATCCCCTGCTCTGCCCTCTCACCACCCTGTCGTATCCCCTGCTCTGCCCTCTCACAATCCTGTCGTATCCCCTGCTCTGCCCTCTCCCCAGTATCCCCTGCTCTGCCATCTCCCCACCCTGTCGTATCCCCTGCTCTGCCCTCTCACAATCCTGTCGTATCCCCTGCTCTGCCCTCTCCCCAGTATCCCCTGCTCTGCCATCTCCCCACCCTGTCGTATCCCCTGATCTGCCCTCTCCCCAGTATCCCCTGCTCTGCCCTCTCCCCACCCTGTCTTATCTTTTGCTCTGCCCTCTCCCCAGTATCCCCTGATCTGCCCTCAGCCCACCCTGTCGTATCCCCTGCTCTGCCCTCAGCCCACCCTGTCGTATCCCCTGATCTGCCCTTCCACCCCCCCTGTCGTATCCCCTGCTCTGCCCTCAGCCCACCCTGTCGTATCCCCTGCTCTGCCCTCTCACCACCCTGTCGTATCCCCTGCTCTGCCCTCTCACAATCCTGTCGTATCCCCTGCTCTGCCCTCTCCCCAGTATCCCCTGCTCTGCCATCTCCCCACCCTGTCGTATCCCCTGCTCTGCCCTCTCACAATCCTGTCGTATCCCCTGCTCTGCCCTCTCCCCAGTATCCCCTGCTCTGCCATCTCCCCACCCTGTCGTATCCCCTGATCTGCCCTCTCCCCAGTATCCCCTGCTCTGCCCTCTCCCCACCCTGTCTTATCTTTTGCTCTGCCCTCTCCCCAGTATCCCCTGATCTGCCCTCAGCCCACCCTGTCGTATCCCCTGCTCTGCCCTCAGCCCACCCTGTCGTATCCCCTGATCTGCCCTTCCACCCCCCCCCCCCTGTCGTATCCCCTGCTCTGCCCTCAGCCCACCCTGTCGTATCCCCTGCTCTGCCCTCTCACCACCCTGTCGTATCTCCTGCTCTGCCCTCAGCCCACCCTGTCGTATCCACTGCTCTGCCCTCTCACCACCCTGTAGTATCCTCTGCTCTGCCCTAAGCCCACCCTCTCGTGTTCCCTGCTCTGCCCTCTCACCACCCTGTCGTATCCCCTGCTCTGCCCTCAGCCCACCCTGTCGTATCCCCTGATCTGCCCTCTCCCCAGTATCCCCTGCTCTGCCCTCTCCCCACCCTGTCGTATCCCCTGCTCTGCCCTCTCCCCAGTATCCCCTGCTCTGCCCTCTCCCCACCCTGTCGTATCCCCTGCTCCGCCCTCTCCCCACCCTGTGGTATCCCCCTGCTCTGCCCTCTCCCCAGTATCCCCTGCTCTGCCCTCTCACCACCCTGTCGTATCCCCTGCTCTGCCCTCTCCCAACCCTGTCATATCCCCTGCTCTGCCCTCTCACCACCCTGTCGTATCCCCTGCTCTGCCCTCTCCCCACCCTGTCGTATCCCATGCTCTGCCCTCTCCCCAGTCTCCCCTGCTCTGCCCTCTCACCACCCTGTCGTATCCCCTTATCAGCCCTCAGCCCACACTGTCGTATCCCCTGATCTGCCCTCAGCCCACCCTGTCGTATCCCCTGCTCTGCCCTCAGCCCACCCTGTTGTATCCCCTGCTCTGCCCTCTCCCAACCCTGTCGTATCCCCTGCTCTGCCCTCTCACCACCCTGTCGTATCCCCTGCTCTGCCCTCTCCCCACCCTGTCGTATCCCATGCTCTGCCCTCTCCCCAGTCTCCCCTGCTCTGCCCTCTCACCACCCTGTCGTATCCCCTTATCAGCCCTCAGCCCACACTGTCGTATCCCCTGATCTGCCCCCAGCCCACCCTGTCGTATGCCCTGCTCTGCCCTCTCCCCACCCTGTCGTATCCCCTGCTCTGCCCTCTCCCCACCCTGTCGTATCCCCTACTCTGCCCTCTCACCACCCTGTCGTATCCCCTGCTCCGCCCTCTCCCCACCCTGTCGTATCCCCTGCTTTGCCCTCTCCCCATTATCCCCTGATGTGCCCTCTCCCCACCCTGTCGTATCCCCTGCTTCGCCCTCTCCCCCCTGTTGTATCCTCTGTTCTGCCCTCTCCCCAGTAGCCTCTGCTCTGCCCTCTCACCACCCTGTCGTATCCCCTGCTCTGCCCTCTCCCCACTCTGTCGTATCCCCTGCTCCGCCCTCTCCCCACCCTGTCGTATCCCCTGCTCTGCCCTCTCCCAAGTATCCCCTGTTCTGCCCTCTCACCACCCTGTCGTATCCCCTGCTCTGCCCTCTCACCACCCTGTCGTATCCCCTGCTCTGCCCTCTCACCACCCTGTCGTATCCCCTGCTCTGCCCTCTCCCCACCCTGCGTATCCCATGTTCTGCCCTCTCTCCACCCTGTCGTATCCCCTGCTCTGCCCTCTCACCACCCTGTCGTATCCCCTGCTCTGCCCTCTCACAATCCTGTCGTATCCCCTGCTCTGCTCTCTCCCCAGTATCCCCTGCTCTGCCATCTCCCCACCCTGTCGTATCCCCTGATCTGCCCTCTCCCCAGTATCCCCTGCTCTGCCCTCTCCCCACCCTGGCGTATCCCCTGCTCTGCCCTCTCCCCAGTATCCCCTGATCTGCCCTCAGCCCACCCTGTCGTATCCCCTGCTTTGCCCTCAGCCCACCCTGTCGTATCCCCTGATCTGCCCTTCCCCCCCCCCTGTCGTATCCCCTGCTCTGCCCTCAGCCCACCCTGTCGTATCCCCTGCTCTGCCCTCTCACCCCCCGTTCGTATCTCCTGCTCTGCCCTCAGCCCACCCTGTCGTATCCACTGCTCTGCCCTCTCACCACCCTGTAGTATCCCCTGCTCTGCCCTAAGCCCACCCTGTCGTGTTCCCTGCTCTGCCCTCTCACCACTCTGTCGTATCCCCTGCTCTGCCCTCAGCCCACCCTGTCGTATCCCCTGATCTGCCCTCTCCCCAGTATCCCCTGCTCTGCCCTCTCCCCACCCTGTCGTATCCCCTGCTCTGCCCTCTCACCACCCTGTCGTATCCCCTGATCTGCCCTCTCCCCACCCTGTCGTATCCCCTGATCTGCCCTCTCCCCACCCTGTCGTATCCCCTGATCTGCCCTCTCCTCACTCTGTCGTATCCCCTGCTCTGCCCTCTCTCCACCCTGTCGTATCCCCTGCTCTGCCCTCTCCCCACACTGTCGTATCCCCTGCTCTCCCCTCAGCCCACCCTGTCGTATCTCCTGCTCTGCCCTCTCCCCACCCTGTCGTTCCCCTGCTCTGCCCTCTCCCCACACTGTCGTATCCCCTGATCTGCCCTCTCACCACCCTGTCGTATACCCTGCTCTGCCCTCTCCCCACCCTGTCGTATCCCTTGCTCTGCCCTCTCCCCAGTCTCCCCTGCTCTGCCCTCTCACCACCCTGTCGTATCCCCTTATCAGCCCTCAGCCCACACTGTCGTATCCCCTGATATGCCCTCAGCCCACCCTGTCGTATCTCCTGCTCTGCCCTCTCCCCACCATGTCGTATCCCCTGCTCTTCCCTCTCCCCACCCTGTCGTATCCCCTTATCAGCCCTCAGCCCAAACTGTCGTATCCCCTGATCTGCCCTCAGCCCACCCTGTCGTATCCCCTGCTCTGCCCTCAGCCCACCCTGTTGTATCCCCTGCTCTGCCCTCTCCCAACCCTGTCGTATCCCCTGCTCTGCCATCTCACCACCCTGTCGTATCCCCTGCTCTGCCCTCTCCCCACCCTGTCGTATCCCATGCTCTGCCCTCTCCCCAGTCTCCCCTGCTCTGCCCTCTCACCACCCTGTCGTATCCCCTTATCAGCCCTCAGCCCACACTGTCGTATCCCCTGATCTGCCCTCAGCCCACCCTGTCGTATCCCCTGCTCTGCCCTCTCCCCACCCTGTCGTATCCCCTGCTCTGCCCTCTCCCCTCTGTCGTATCCCCTGCTCTGTCCTCTCACCACCCTGTCGTATCCCCTGCTCCGCCTTCTCCCCACCCTGTCGTATCCCCTGCTCTGCCCTCTCCCCAGTATCCCCTGCTCTGCCCTCTCCCCACCCTGTCGTATCCCCTGCTCCGCACTCTCCCCAACCTGTCGTATGCCCGGTTCTGCCCTCTCCCCAGTATCCCCTGCTCTGCCCTCTCACCACCCTGTCGTATCCCCTGCTCTGCCCTCTCACCACCCTGTCGTATCCCCTGATCTGCCCTCTCACCACCCTGTCGTATCCCCTGCTCTGCCCTCTCACCACCCTGTCGTATCCCCTGCTCTGCCCTCTCCCCAGTATCCCCTGCTCCGCCCTCTCACCACCCTGTCGTATCCTCTGCTCTGCCCTCTCCCCACCCATGCGTATCCGCTGTTCTGCTCTCTCTCTCCACCCTGTCGTATCCCCTGCTCTGCCCTCTCACCACCCTGTCGTATCCCCTGCTCTGCCCTCTCACCACCCTGTCGTATCCCCTGCTCTGCCCTCTCCCCAGTATCCCCTGCTCTGCCCTCTCACCACCCTGTCGTATCCCCTGCTCTGCCCTCTCCCCACCCTGCGTATCCCCTGTTCTGCCCTTTCTTCACCCTGTCGTATCCCCTGCGCTGCCCTCAGCCCACCCTGTCGTATCCCCTGCTCTGCCCTCTCACCACCCTGTCGTATCCCCTGCTCTGCCCTCAGCCCACCCTGTCGTATCCAATGCTCTGCCTTCTCACCACCCTGTCGTATCTCCTGCTCTTCCCTATCACCACCCTGTCGTATCCCCTGCTCTGCCCTCCCCCCACCCTGTCATATCCCCTGCTCTGCCCTCTCCACACCCTGTGGTATCCCCTGCTCTGCCCTCTCATCACCCTGTCGTATCCCCTGCTCTGCCCTCTCACCACCCTGTCGTATCCCCTGCTCTGCCCTCTCCCCAGTATCCCCTGCTCTGCCCTCTCACCACCCTGTCGTATCCCCTGCTCTGCCCTCTCCCCATCCTGCGTATCCCCTGTTCTGCCCTCTCTCCACCCTGTCGTATCCCCTGCTCTGCCCTCTCACCCCCCGTTCGTATCTCCTGCTCTGCCCTCAGCCCACCCTGTCGTATCCACTGCTCTGCCCTCTCACCACCCTGTAGTATCCCCTGCTCTGCCCTAAGCCCACCCTGTCGTGTTCCCTGCTCTGCCCTCTCACCACTCTGTCGTATCCCCTGCTCTGCCCTCAGCCCACCCTGTCGTATCCCCTGATCTGCCCTCTCCCCAGTATCCCCTGCTCTGCCCTCTCCCCACCCTGTCGTATCCCCTGCTCTGCCCTCTCACCACCCTGTCGTATCCCCTGATCTGCCCTCTCCCCACCCTGTCGTATCCCCTGATCTGCCCTCTCCCCACCCTGTCGTATCCCCTGATCTGCCCTCTCCCCACTCTGTCGTATCCCCTGCTCTGCCCTCTCTCCACCCTGTCGTATCCCCTGCTCTGCCCTCTCCCCACACTGTCGTATCCCCTGCTCTCCCCTCAGCCCACCCTGTCGTATCCCCTGCTCTGCCCTCTCCCCACCCTGTCGTTCCCCTGCTCTGCCCTCTCCCCACACTGTCGTATCCCCTGATCTGCCCTCTCACCACCCTGTCGTATACCCTGCTCTGCCCTCTCCCCACCCTGTCGTATCCCTTGCTCTGCCCTCTCCCCAGTCTCCCCTGCTCTGCCCTCTCACCACCCTGTCGTATCCCCTTATCAGCCCTCAGCCCACACTGTCGTATCCCCTGATATGCCCTCAGCCCACCCTGTCGTATCTCCTGCTCTGCCCTCTCCCCACCATGTCGTATCCCCTGCTCTTCCCTCTCCCCACCCTGTCGTATCCCCTTATCAGCCCTCAGCCTAAACTGTCGTATCCCCTGATCTGCCCTCAGCCCACCCTGTCGTATCCCCTGCTCTGCCCTCAGCCCACCCTGTTGTATCCCCTGCTCTGCCCTCTCCCAACCCTGTCGTATCCCCTGCTCTGCCCTCTCACCACCCTGTCGTATCCCCTGCTCTGCCCTCTCCCCACCCTGTCGTATCCCATGCTCTGCCCTCTCCCCAGTCTCCCCTGCTCTGCCCTCTCACCACCCTGTCGTATCCCCTTATCAGCCCTCAGCCCACACTGTCGTATCCCCTGATCTGCCCTCAGCCCACCCTGTCGTATCCCCTGCTCTGCCCTCTCCCCACCCTGTCGTATCCCCTGCTCTGCCCTCTCCCCTCTGTCGTATCCCCTGCTCTGCCCTCTCACCACCCTGTCGTATCCCCTGCTCCGCCTTCTCCCCACCCTGTCGTATCCCCTGCTCTGCCCTCTCCCCAGTATCCCCTGCTCTGCCCTCTCCCCACCCTGTCGTATCCCCTGCTCCGCACTCTCTCCACCCTGTCGTATGCCCGGTTCTGCCCTCTCCCCAGTATCCCCTGCTCTGCCCTCTCACCACCCTGTCGTATCCCCTGCTCTGCCCTCTCACCACCCTGTCGTATCCCCTGCTCTGCCCTCTCACCACCCTGTCGTATCCCCTGCTCTGCCCTCTCACCACCCTGTCGTATCCCCTGCTCTGCCCTCTCCCCAGTATCCCCTGCTCCGCCCTCTCACCACCCTGTCGTATCCTCTGCTCTGCCCTCTCCCCACCCATGCGTATCCGCTGTTCTGCTCTCTCTCTCTCCACCCTGTCGTATCCCCTGCTCTGCCCTCTCACCACCCTGTCGTATCCCCTGCTCTGCCCTCTCACCACCCTGTCGTATCCCCTGCTCTGCCCTCTCCCCAGTATCCCCTGCTCTGCCCTCTCACCACCCTGTCGTATCCCCTGCTCTGCCCTCTCCCCACCCTGCGTATCCCCTGTTCTGCCCTCTCTTCACCCTGTCGTATCCCCTGCGCTGCCCTCAGCCCACCCTGTCGTATCCCCTGCTCTGCCCTCTCACCACCCTGTCGTATCCCCTGCTCTGCCCTCAGCCCACCCTGTCGTATCCAATGCTCTGCCTTCTCACCACCCTGTCGTATCTCCTGCTCTTCCCTATCACCACCCTGTCGTATCCCCTGCTCTGCCCTCCCCCCACCCTGTCATATCCCCTGCTCTGCCCTCTCCACACCCTGTGGTATCCCCTGCTCTGCCCTCTCATCACCCTGTCGTATCCCCTGCTCTGCCCTCTCACCACCCTGTCGTATCCCCTGCTCTGCCCTCTCCCCAGTATCCCCTGCTCTGCCCTCTCACCACCCTGTCGTATCCCCTGCTCTGCCCTCTCCCCACCCTGCGTATCCCCTGTTCTGCCCTCTCTCCACCCTGTCGTATCCCCTGCTCTGCCCTCTCACCACCCTGTCGTATCCCCTGCTCTGCCCTCTCACAATCCTGTCGTATCCCCTGCTCTGCCCTCTCCCCAGTATCCCCTGCTCTGCCATCTCCCCACCCTGTCGTATCCCCTGCTCTGCCCTCTCACAATCCTGTCGTATCCCCTGCTCTGCCCTCTCCCCAGTATCCCCTGCTCTGCCATCTCCCCACCCTGTCGTATCCCCTGATCTGCCCTCTCCCCAGTATCCCCTGCTCTGCCCTCTCCCCACCCTGTCTTATCTTTTGCTCTGCCCTCTCCCCAGTATCCCCTGATCTGCCCTCAGCCCACCCTGTCGTATCCCCTGCTCTGCCCTCAGCCCACCCTGTCGTATCCCCTGATCTGCCCTTCCACCCCCCCTGTCGTATCCCCTGCTCTGCCCTCAGCCCACCCTGTCGTATCCCCTGCTCTGCCCTCTCACCACCCTGTCGTATCCCCTGCTCTGCCCTCTCACAATCCTGTCGTATCCCCTGCTCTGCCCTCTCCCCAGTATCCCCTGCTCTGCCATCTCCCCACCCTGTCGTATCCCCTGCTCTGCCCTCTCACAATCCTGTCGTATCCCCTGCTCTGCCCTCTCCCCAGTATCCCCTGCTCTGCCATCTCCCCACCCTGTCGTATCCCCTGATCTGCCCTCTCCCCAGTATCCCCTGCTCTGCCCTCTCCCCACCCTGTCTTATCTTTTGCTCTGCCCTCTCCCCAGTATCCCCTGATCTGCCCTCAGCCCACCCTGTCGTATCCCCTGCTCTGCCCTCAGCCCACCCTGTCGTATCCCCTGATCTGCCCTTCCACCCCCCCCCCCCTGTCGTATCCCCTGCTCTGCCCTCAGCCCACCCTGTCGTATCCCCTGCTCTGCCCTCTCACCACCCTGTCGTATCTCCTGCTCTGCCCTCAGCCCACCCTGTCGTATCCACTGCTCTGCCCTCTCACCACCCTGTAGTATCCTCTGCTCTGCCCTAAGCCCACCCTCTCGTGTTCCCTGCTCTGCCCTCTCACCACCCTGTCGTATCCCCTGCTCTGCCCTCAGCCCACCCTGTCGTATCCCCTGATCTGCCCTCTCCCCAGTATCCCCTGCTCTGCCCTCTCCCCACCCTGTCGTATCCCCTGCTCTGCCCTCTCCCCAGTATCCCCTGCTCTGCCCTCTCCCCACCCTGTCGTATCCCCTGCTCCGCCCTCTCCCCACCCTGTGGTATCCCCCTGCTCTGCCCTCTCCCCAGTATCCCCTGCTCTGCCCTCTCACCACCCTGTCGTATCCCCTGCTCTGCCCTCTCCCAACCCTGTCATATCCCCTGCTCTGCCCTCTCACCACCCTGTCGTATCCCCTGCTCTGCCCTCTCCCCACCCTGTCGTATCCCATGCTCTGCCCTCTCCCCAGTCTCCCCTGCTCTGCCCTCTCACCACCCTGTCGTATCCCCTTATCAGCCCTCAGCCCACACTGTCGTATCCCCTGATCTGCCCTCAGCCCACCCTGTCGTATCCCCTGCTCTGCCCTCAGCCCACCCTGTTGTATCCCCTGCTCTGCCCTCTCCCAACCCTGTCGTATCCCCTGCTCTGCCCTCTCACCACCCTGTCGTATCCCCTGCTCTGCCCTCTCCCCACCCTGTCGTATCCCATGCTCTGCCCTCTCCCCAGTCTCCCCTGCTCTGCCCTCTCACCACCCTGTCGTATCCCCTTATCAGCCCTCAGCCCACACTGTCGTATCCTCTGATCTGCCCCCAGCCCACCCTGTCGTATGCCCTGCTCTGCCCTCTCCCCACCCTGTCGTATCCCCTGCTCTGCCCTCTCCCCACCCTGTCGTATCCCCTACTCTGCCCTCTCACCACCCTGTCGTATCCCCTGCTCCGCCCTCTCCCCACCCTGTCGTATCCCCTGCTTTGCCCTCTCCCCATTATCCCCTGATGTGCCCTCTCCCCACCCTGTCGTATCCCCTGCTTCGCCCTCTCCCCCCTGTTGTATCCTCTGTTCTGCCCTCTCCCCAGTAGCCTCTGCTCTGCCCTCTCACCACCCTGTCGTATCCCCTGCTCTGCCCTCTCCCCACTCTGTCGTATCCCCTGCTCCGCCCTCTCCCCACCCTGTCGTATCCCCTGCTCTGCCCTCTCCCAAGTATCCCCTGTTCTGCCCTCTCACCACCCTGTCGTATCCCCTGCTCTGCCCTCTCACCACCCTGTCGTATCCCCTGCTCTGCCCTCTCACCACCCTGTCGTATCCCCTGCTCTGCCCTCTCCCCACCCTGCGTATCCCATGTTCTGCCCTCTCTCCACCCTGTCGTATCCCCTGCTCTGCCCTCTCACCACCCTGTCGTATCCCCTGCTCTGCCCTCTCACAATCCTGTCGTATCCCCTGCTCTGCTCTCTCCCCAGTATCCCCTGCTCTGCCATCTCCCCACCCTGTCGTATCCCCTGATCTGCCCTCTCCCCAGTATCCCCTGCTCTGCCCTCTCCCCACCCTGGCGTATCCCCTGCTCTGCCCTCTCCCCAGTATCCCCTGATCTGCCCTCAGCCCACCCTGTCGTATCCCCTGCTTTGCCCTCAGCCCACCCTGTCGTATCCCCTGATCTGCCCTTCCCCCCCCTGTCGTATCCCCTGCTCTGCCCTCAGCCCACCCTGTCGTATCCCCTGCTCTGCCCTCTCACCCCCCGTTCGTATCTCCTGCTCTGCCCTCAGCCCACCCTGTCGTATCCACTGCTCTGCCCTCTCACCACCCTGTAGTATCCCCTGCTCTGCCCTAAGCCCACCCTGTCGTGTTCCCTGCTCTGCCCTCTCACCACTCTGTCGTATCCCCTGCTCTGCCCTCAGCCCACCCTGTCGTATCCCCTGATCTGCCCTCTCCCCAGTATCCCCTGCTCTGCCCTCTCCCCACCCTGTCGTATCCCCTGCTCTGCCCTCTCACCACCCTGTCGTATCCCCTGATCTGCCCTCTCCCCACCCTGTCGTATCCCCTGATCTGCCCTCTCCCCACCCTGTCGTATCCCCTGATCTGCCCTCTCCTCACTCTGTCGTATCCCCTGCTCTGCCCTCTCTCCACCCTGTCGTATCCCCTGCTCTGCCCTCTCCCCACACTGTCGTATCCCCTGCTCTCCCCTCAGCCCACCCTGTCGTATCTCCTGCTCTGCCCTCTCCCCACCCTGTCGTTCCCCTGCTCTGCCCTCTCCCCACACTGTCGTATCCCCTGATCTGCCCTCTCACCACCCTGTCGTATACCCTGCTCTGCCCTCTCCCCACCCTGTCGTATCCCTTGCTCTGCCCTCTCCCCAGTCTCCCCTGCTCTGCCCTCTCACCACCCTGTCGTATCCCCTTATCAGCCCTCAGCCCACACTGTCGTATCCCCTGATATGCCCTCAGCCCACCCTGTCGTATCTCCTGCTCTGCCCTCTCCCCACCATGTCGTATCCCCTGCTCTTCCCTCTCCCCACCCTGTCATATCCCCTTATCAGCCCTCAGCCCAAACTGTCGTATCCCCTGATCTGCCCTCAGCCCACCCTGTCGTATCCCCTGCTCTGCCCTCAGCCCACCCTGTTGTATCCCCTGCTCTGCCCTCTCCCAACCCTGTCGTATCCCCTGCTCTGCCATCTCACCACCCTGTCGTATCCCCTGCTCTGCCCTCTCCCCACCCTGTCGTATCCCATGCTCTGCCCTCTCCCCAGTCTCCCCTGCTCTGCCCTCTCACCACCCTGTCGTATCCCCTTATCAGCCCTCAGCCCACACTGTCGTATCCCCTGATCTGCCCTCAGCCCACCCTGTCGTATCCCCTGCTCTGCCCTCTCCCCACCCTGTCGTATCCCCTGCTCTGCCCTCTCCCCTCTGTCGTATCCCCTGCTCTGTCCTCTCACCACCCTGTCGTATCCCCTGCTCCGCCTTCTCCCCACCCTGTCGTATCCCCTGCTCTGCCCTCTCCCCAGTATCCCCTGCTCTGCCCTCTCCCCACCCTGTCGTATCCCCTGCTCCGCACTCTCCCCAACCTGTCGTATGCCCGGTTCTGCCCTCTCCCCAGTATCCCCTGCTCTGCCCTCTCACCACCCTGTCGTATCCCCTGCTCTGCCCTCTCACCACCCTGTCGTATCCCCTGATCTGCCCTCTCACCACCCTGTCGTATCCCCTGCTCTGCCCTCTCACCACCCTGTCGTATCCCCTGCTCTGCCCTCTCCCCAGTATCCCCTGCTCCGCCCTCTCACCACCCTGTCGTATCCTCTGCTCTGCCCTCTCCCCACCCATGCGTATCCGCTGTTCTGCTCTCTCTCTCCACCCTGTCGTATCCCCTGCTCTGCCCTCTCACCACCCTGTCGTATCCCCTGCTCTGCCCTCTCACCACCCTGTCGTATCCCCTGCTCTGCCCTCTCCCCAGTATCCCCTGCTCTGCCCTCTCACCACCCTGTCGTATCCCCTGCTCTGCCCTCTCCCCACCCTGCGTATCCCCTGTTCTGCCCTTTCTTCACCCTGTCGTATCCCCTGCGCTGCCCTCAGCCCACCCTGTCGTATCCCCTGCTCTGCCCTCTCACCACCCTGTCGTATCCCCTGCTCTGCCCTCAGCCCACCCTGTCGTATCCAATGCTCTGCCTTCTCACCACCCTGTCGTATCTCCTGCTCTTCCCTATCACCACCCTGTCGTATCCCCTGCTCTGCCCTCCCCCCACCCTGTCATATCCCCTGCTCTGCCCTCTCCACACCCTGTGGTATCCCCTGCTCTGCCCTCTCATCACCCTGTCGTATCCCCTGCTCTGCCCTCTCACCACCCTGTCGTATCCCCTGCTCTGCCCTCTCCCCAGTATCCCCTGCTCTGCCCTCTCACCACCCTGTCGTATCCCCTGCTCTGCCCTCTCCCCATCCTGCGTATCCCCTGTTCTGCCCTCTCTCCACCCTGTCGTATCCCCTGCTCTGCCCTCTCACCACCCTGTCGTATCCCCTGCTCTGCCCTCTCACAATCCTGTCGTATCCCCTGCTCTGCCCTCTCCCCAGTATCCCCTGCTCTGCCATCTCCCCACCCTGTCGTATCCCCTGCTCTGCCCTCTCACAATCCTGTCGTATCCCCTGCTCTGCCCTCTCCCCAGTATCCCCTGCTCTGCCATCTCCCCACCCTGTCGTATCCCCTGATCTGCCCTCTCCCCAGTATCCCCTGCTCTGCCTTCTCCCCACCCTGTCTTATCTTTTGCTCTGCCCTCTCCCCAGTATCCCCTGATCTGCCCTCAGCCCACCCTGTCGTATCCCCTGCTCTGCCCTCAGCCCACCCTGTCGTATCCCCTGATCTGCCCTTCCACCCCCCCTGTCGTATCCCCTGCTCTGCCCTCAGCCCACCCTGTCGTATCCCCTGCTCTGCCCTCTCACCACCCTGTCGTATCCCCTGCTCTGCCCTCTCACAATCCTGTCGTATCCCCTGCTCTGCCCTCTCCCCAGTATCCCCTGCTCTGCCATCTCCCCACCCTGTCGTATCCCCTGCTCTGCCCTCTCACAATCCTGTCGTATCCCCTGCTCTGCCCTCTCCCCAGTATCCCCTGCTCTGCCATCTCCCCACCCTGTCGTATCCCCTGATCTGCCCTCTCCCCAGTATCCCCTGCTCTGCCCTCTCCCCACCCTGTCTTATCTTTTGCTCTGCCCTCTCCCCAGTATCCCCTGATCTGCCCTCAGCCCACCCTGTCGTATCCCCTGCTCTGCCCTCAGCCCACCCTGTCGTATCCCCTGATCTGCCCTTCCACCCCCCCCCCCCCTGTCGTATCCCCTGCTCTGCCCTCAGCCCACCCTGTCGTATACCCTGCTCTGCCCTCTCACCACCCTGTCGTATCTCCTGCTCTGCCCTCAGCCCACCCTGTCGTATCCACTGCTCTGCCCTCTCACCACCCTGTAGTATCCCCTGCTCTGCCCTAAGCCCACCCTCTCGTGTTCCCTGCTCTGCCCTCTCACCACCCTGTCGTATCCCCTGCTCTGCCCTCAGCCCACCCTGTCGTATCCCCTGATCTGCCCTCTCCCCAGTATCCCCTGCTCTGCCCTCTCCCCACCCTGTCGTATCCCCTGATCTGCCCTCTCCCCAGTATCCCCTGCTCTGCCCTCTCCCCACCCTGTCGTATCCCCTGCTCCGCCCTCTCCCCACCCTGTGGTATCCCCCTGCTCTGCCCTCTCCCCAGTATCCCCTGCTCTGCCCTCTCACCACCCTGTCGTATCCCCTGCTCTGCCCTCTCCCAACCCTGTCATATCCCCTGCTCTGCCCTCTCACCACCCTGTCGTATCCCCTGCTCTGCCCTCTCCCCACCCTGTCGTATCCCATGCTCTGCCCTCTCCCCAGTCTCCCCTGCTCTGCCCTCTCACCACCCTGTCGTATCCCCTTATCAGCCCTCAGCCCACACTGTCGTATCCCCTGATCTGCCCTCAGCCCACCCTGTTGTATCCCCTGCTCTGCCCTCAGCCCACCCTGTTGTATCCCCTGCTCTGCCCTCTCCCAACCCTGTCGTATCCCCTGCTCTGCCCTCTCACCACCCTGTCGTATCCCCTGCTCTGCCCTCTCCCCACCCTGTCGTATCCCATGCTCTGCCCTCTCCCCAGTCTCCCCTGCTCTGCCCTCTCACCACCCTGTCGTATCCCCTTATCAGCCCTCAGCCCACACTGTCGTATCCCCTGATCTGCCCCCAGCCCACCCTGTCGTATGCCCTGCTCTGCCCTCTCCCCACCATGTCGTATCCCCTGCTCTGCCCTCTCCCCACCCTGTCGTATCCCCTACTCTGCCCTCTCACCACCCTGTCGTATCCCCTGCTCCGCCCTCTCCCCACCCTGTCGTATCCCCTGCTTTGCCCTCTCCCCATTATCCCCTGATGTGCCCTCTCCCCACCCTGTCGTATCCCCTGCTTCGCCCTCTCCCCCCTGTTGTATCCTCTGTTCTGCCCTCTCCCCAGTAGACTCTGCTCTGCCCTCTCACCACCCTGTCGTATCCCCTGCTCTGCCCTCTCCCCACTCTGTCGTATCCCCTGCTCCGCCCTCTCCCCACCCTGTCGTATCCCCTGCTCTGCCCTCTCCCTAGTATCCCCTGTTCTGCCCTCTCACCACCCTGTCGTATCCCCTGCTCTGCCCTCTCACCACCCTGTCGTATCCCCTGCTCTGCCCTCTCACCACCCTGTCGTATCCCCTGCTCTGCCCTCTCACAATCCTGTCGTATCCCCTTCTCTGCCCTCTCCCCAGTATCCCCTGCTCTGCCATCTCCCCACCCTGTCGTATCCCCTGATCTGCCCTCTCCCCAGTATCCCCTGCTCTGCCCTCTCCCCACCCTGGCGTATCCCCTGCTCTGCCCTCTCCCCAGTATCCCCTGATCTGCCCTCAGCCCACCCTGTCGTATCCCCTGCTTTGCCCTCAGCCCACCCTGTCGTATCCCCTGATCTGCCCTTCCCCCCCCTGTCGTATCCCCTGCTCTGCCCTCAGCCCACCCTGTCGTATCCCCTGCTCTGCCCTCTCACCCCCGTTCGTATCTCCTGCTCTGCCCTCAGCCCACCCTGTCGTATCCACTGCTCTGCCCTCTCACCACCCTGTAGTATCCCCTGCTCTGCCCTAAGCCCACCCTGTCGTGTTCCCTGCTCTGCCCTCTCACCACTCTGTCGTATCCCCTGCTCTGCCCTCAGCCCACCCTGTCGTATCCCCTGATCTTCCCTCTCCCCAGTATCCCCTGCTCTGCCCTCTCCCCACCCTGTCGTATCCCCTGCTCTGCCCTCTCACCACCCTGTCGTATCCCCTGATCTGCCCTCTCCCCACCCTGTCGTATCCCCTGATCTGCCCTCTCCCCACCCTGTCGTATCCCCTGATCTGCCCTCTCCTCACTCTGTCGTATCCCCTGCTCTGCCCTCTCTCCACCCTGTCGTATCCCCTGCTCTGCCCTCTCCCCACACTGTCGTATCCCCTGCTCTCCCCTCAGCCCACCCTGTCGTATCCCCTGCTCTGCCCTCTCCCCACCCTGTCGTTCCCCTGCTCTGCCCTCTCCCCACACTGTCGTATCCCCTGATCTGCCCTCTCACCACCCTGTCGTATACCCTGCTCTGCCCTCTCCCCACCCTGTCGTATCCCTTGCTCTGCCCTCTCCCCAGTCTCCCCTGCTCTGCCCTCTCACCACCCTGTCGTATCCCCTTATCAGCCCTCAGCCCACACTGTCGTATCCCCTGATATGCCCTCAGCCCACCCTGTCGTATCTCCTGCTCTGCCCTCTCCCCACCATGTCGTATCCCCTGCTCTTCCCTCTCCCCACCCTGTCGTATCCCCTTATCAGCCCTCAGCCCAAACTGTCGTATCCCCTGATCTGCCCTCAGCCCACCCTGTCGTATCCCCTGCTCTGCCCTCAGCCCACCCTGTTGTATCCCCTGCTCTGCCCTCTCCCAACCCTGTCGTATCCCCTGCTCTGCCCTCTCACCACCCTGTCGTATCCCCTGCTCTGCCCTCTCCCCACCCTGTCGTATCCCATGCTCTGCCCTCTCCCCAGTCTCCCCTGCTCTGCCCTCTCACCACCCTGTCGTATCCCCTTATCAGCCCTCAGCCCACACTGTCGTATCCCCTGATCTGCCCTCAGCCCACCCTGTCGTATCCCCTGCTCTGCCCTCTCCCCACCCTGTCGTATCCCCTTCTCTGCCCTCTCCCCTCTGTCGTATCCCCTGCTCTGCCCTCTCACCACCCTGTCGTATCCCCTGCTCCGCCTTCTCCCCACCCTGTCGTATCCCCTGCTCTGCCCTCTCCCCAGTATCCCCTGCTCTGCCCTCTCCCCACCCTGTCGTATCCCCTGCTCCGCACTCTCCCCACCCTGTCGTATGCCCGGTTCTGCCCTCTCCCCAGTATCCCCTGCTCTGCCCTCTCACCACCCTGTCGTATCCCCTGCTCTGCCCTCTCACCACCCTGTCGTATCCCCTGCTCTGCCCTCTCACCACCCTGTCGTATCCCCTGCTCTGCCCTCTCACCACCCTGTCGTATCCCCTGCTCTGCCCTCTCCCCAGTATCCCCTGCTCCGCCCTCTCACCACCCTGTCGTATCCTCTGCTCTGCCCTCTCCCCACCCATGCGTATCCGCTGTTCTGCTCTCTCTCTCCACCCTGTCGTATCCCCTGCTCTGCCCTCTCACCACCCTGTCGTATCCCCTGCTCTGCCCTCTCACCACCCTGTCGTATCCCCTGCTCTGCCCTCTCCCCAGTATCCCCTGCTCTGCCCTCTCACCACCCTGTCGTATCCCCTGCTCTGCCCTCTCCCCACCCTGCGTATCCCCTGTTCTGCCCTTTCTTCACCCTGTCGTATCCCCTGCGCTGCCCTCAGCCCACCCTGTCGTATCCCCTGCTCTGCCCTCTCACCACCCTGTCGTATCCCCTGCTCTGCCCTCAGCCCACCCTGTCGTATCCAATGCTCTGCCTTCTCACCACCCTGTCGTATCTCCTGCTCTTCCCTATCACCACCCTGTCGTATCCCCTGCTCTGCCCTCCCCCCACCCTGTCATATCCCCTGCTCTGCCCTCTCCACACCCTGTGGTATCCCCTGCTCTGCCCTCTCATCACCCTGTCGTATCCCCTGCTCTGCCCTCTCACCACCCTGTCGTATCCCCTGCTCTGCCCTCTCCCCAGTATCCCCTGCTCTGCCCTCTCACCACCCTGTCGTATCCCCTGCTCTGCCCTCTCCCCACCCTGCGTATCCCCTGTTCTGCCCTCTCTCCACCCTGTCGTATCCCCTGCTCTGCCCTCTCACCACCCTGTCGTATCCCCTGCTCTGCCCTCTCACAATCCTGTCGTATCCCCTGCTCTGCCCTCTCCCCAGTATCCCCTGCTCTGCCATCTCCCCACCCTGTCGTATCCCCTGCTCTGCCCTCTCACAATCCTGTCGTATCCCCTGCTCTGCCCTCTCCCCAGTATCCCCTGCTCTGCCATCTCCCCACCCTGTCGTATCCCCTGATCTGCCCTCTCCCCAGTATCCCCTGCTCTGCCCTCTCCCCACCCTGTCTTATCTTTTGCTCTGCCCTCTCCCCAGTATCCCCTGATCTGCCCTCAGCCCACCCTGTCGTATCCCCTGCTCTGCCCTCAGCCCACCCTGTCGTATCCCCTGATCTGCCCTTCCACCCCCCTGTCGTATCCCCTGCTCTGCCCTCAGCCCACCCTGTCGTATCCCCTGCTCTGCCCTCTCACCACCCTGTCGTATCCCCTGCTCTGCCCTCTCACAATCCTGTCGTATCCCCTGCTCTGCCCTCTCCCCAGTATCCCCTGCTCTGCCATCTCCCCACCCTGTCGTATCCCCTGCTCTGCCCTCTCACAATCCTGTCGTATCCCCTGCTCTGCCCTCTCCCCAGTATCCCCTGCTCTGCCATCTCCCCACCCTGTCGTATCCCCTGATCTGCCCTCTCCCCAGTATCCCCTGCTCTGCCCTCTCCCCACCCTGTCTTATCTTTTGCTCTGCCCTCTCCCCAGTATCCCCTGATCTGCCCTCAGCCCACCCTGTCGTATCCCCTGCTCTGCCCTCAGCCCACCCTGTCGTATCCCCTGATCTGCCCTTCCACCCCCCCCCCCTGTCGTATCCCCTGCTCTGCCCTCAGCCCACCCTGTCGTATACCCTGCTCTGCCCTCTCACCACCCTGTCGTATCTCCTGTTCTGCCCTCAGCCCACCCTGTCGTATCCACTGCTCTGCCCTCTCACCACCCTGTAGTATCCCCTGCTCTGCCCTAAGCCCACCCTCTCGTGTTCCCTGCTCTGCCCTCTCACCACCCTGTCGTATCCCCTGCTCTGCCCTCAGCCCACCCTGTCGTATCCCCTGATCTGCCCTCTCCCCAGTATCCCCTGCTCTGCCCTCTCCCCACCCTGTCGTATCCCCTGCTCTGCCCTCTCCCCAGTATCCCCTGCTCTGCCCTCTCCCCACCCTGTCGTATCCCCTGCTCCGCCCTCTCCCCACCCTGTGGTATCCCCCTGCTCTGCCCTCTCCCCAGTATCCCCTGCTCTGCCCTCTCACCACCCTGTCGTATCCCCTGCTCTGCCCTCTCCCAACCCTGTCATATCCCCTGCTCTGCCCTCTCACCACCCTGTCGTATCCCCTGCTCTGCCCTCTCCCCACCCTGTCGTATCCCATGCTCTGCCCTCTCCCCAGTCTCCCCTGCTCTGCCCTCTCACCACCCTGTCGTATCCCCTTATCAGCCCTCAGCCCACACTGTCGTATCCCCTGATCTGCCCTCAGCCCACCCTGTCGTATCACCTGCTCTGCCCTCAGCCCACCCTGTTGTATCCCCTGCTCTGCCCTCTCCCAACCCTGTCGTATCCCCTGCTCTGCCCTCTCACCACCCTGTCGTATCCCCTGCTCTGCCCTCTCCCCACCCTGTCGTATCCCATGCTCTGCCCTCTCCCCAGTCTCCCCTGCTCTGCCCTCTCACCACCCTGTCGTATCCCCTTATCAGCCCTCAGCCCACACTGTCGTATCCCCTGATCTGCCCCCAGCCCACCCTGTCGTATGCCCTGCTCTGCCCTCTCACCACCCTGTCGTATCCCCTGCTCTGCCCTCTCCCCACCCTGTCGTATCCCCTACTCTGCCCTCTCGCCACCCTGTCGTATCCCCTGCTCCGCCCTCTCCCCACCCTGTCGTATCCCCTGCTTTGCCCTCTCCCCATTATCCCCTGATGTGCCCTCTCCCCACCCTGTCGTATCCCCTGCTTCGCCCTCTCCCCCCTGTTGTATCCTCTGTTCTGCCCTCTCCCCAGTAGCCTCTGCTCTGCCCTCTCACCACCCTGTCGTATCCCCTGCTCTGCCCTCTCCCCACTCTGTCGTATCCCCTGCTCCGCCCTCTCCCCACCCTGTCGTATCCCCTGCTCTGCCCTCTCCCTAGTATCCCCTGTTCTGCCCTCTCACCACCCTGTCGTATCCCCTGCTCTGCCCTCTCACCACCCTGTCGTATCCCCTGCTCTGCCCTCTCACCACCCTGTCGTATCCCCTGCTCTGCCCTCTCACCACCCTGTCGTATCCCCTGCTCTGCCCTCTCCCCAGTATCTCCTGCTCTGCCCTCTTACCACCCTGTCGTATCCCCTGCTCTGCCCTCTCCCCACCCTGCGTATCCCATGTTCTGCCCTCTCTCCACCCTGTCGTATCCCCTGCTCTGCCCTCTCACCACCCTGTCGTGTCCCCTGCTCTGCCCTCTCACAATCCTGTCGTATCCCCTGCTCTGCCCTCTCCCCAGTATCCCCTGCTCTGCCCTCTCCCCACCCTGGCGTATCCCCTGCTCTGCCCTCTCCCCAGTATCCCCTGATCTGCCCTCAGCCCACCCTGTCGTATCCCCTGCTTTGCCCTCAGCCCACCCTGTCGTATCCCCTGATCTGCCCTTCCCCCCCCCCCTGTCGTATCCCCTGCTCTGCCCTCAGCCCACCCTGTCGTATCCCCTGCTCTGCCCTCTCACCCCCCGTTCGTATCTCCTGCTCTGCCCTCAGCCCACCCTGTGGTATCCACTGCTCTGCCCTCTCACCACCCTGTAGTATCCCCTGCTCTGCCCTAAGCCCACCCTGTCGTGTTCCCTGCTCTGCCCTCTCACCACTCTGTCGTATCCCCTGCTCTGCCCTCAGCCCACCCTGTCGTATCCCCTGATCTGCCCTCTCCCCAGTATCCCCTGCTCTGCCCTCTCCCCACCCTGTCGTATCCCCTGCTCTGCCCTCTCACCACCCTGTCGTATCCCCTGATCTGCCCTCTCCCCACCCTGTCGTATCCCCTGATCTGCCCTCTCCCCACCCTGTCGTATCCCCTGATCTGCCCTCTCCCCACTCTGTCGTATCCCCTGCTCTGCCCTCTCTCCACCCTGTCGTATCCCCTGCTCTGCCCTCTCCCCACACTGTCGTATCCCCTGCTCTCCCCTCAGCCCACCCTGTCGTATCCCCTGCTCTGCCCTCTCCCCACCCTGTCGTTCCCCTGCTCTGCCCTCTCCCAACACTGTCGTATCCCCTGATCTGCCCTCTCACCACCCTGTCGTATACCCTGCTCTGCCCTCTCCCCACCCTGTCGTATCCCTTGCTCTGCCCTCTCCCCAGTCTCCCCTGCTCTGCCCTCTCACCACCCTGTCGTATCCCCTTATCAGCCCTCAGCCCACACTGTCGTATCCCCTGATATGCCCTCAGCCCACCCTGTCGTATCTCCTGCTCTGCCCTCTCCCCACCATGTCGTATCCCCTGCTCTTCCCTCTCCCCACCCTGTCGTATCCCCTTATCAGCCCTCAGCCCAAACTGTCGTATCCCCTGATCTGCCCTCAGCCCACCCTGTCGTATCCCCTGCTCTGCCCTAAGCCCACCCTGTTGTATCCCCTGCTCTGCCCTCTCCCAACCCTGTCGTATCCCCTGCTCTCTCACCACCCTGTCGTATCCCCTGCTCTGCCCTCTCCCCACCCTGTCGTATCCCATGCTCTGCCCTCTCCCCAGTCTCCCCTGCTCTGCCCTCTCACCACCCTGTCGTATCCCCTGCTCTCTCACCACCCTGTCGTATCCCCTGCTCTGCCCTCTCCCCACCCTGTCGTATCCCATGCTCTGCCCTCTCCCCAGTCTCCCCTGCTCTGCCCTCTCACCACCCTGTCGTATCCCCTTATCAGCCCTCAGCCCACCCTGTCGTATCCCCTGCTCTGCCCTCTCCCCACCCTGTCGTATCCCCTGCTCTGCCCTCTCCCCTCTGTCGTATCCCCTGCTCTGCCCTCTCACCACCCTGTCGTATCCCCTGCTCCGCCTTCTCCCCACCCTGTCGTATCCCCTGCTCTGCCCTCTCCCCAGTATCCCCTGCTCTGCCCTCTCCCCACCCTGTCGTATCCCCTGCTCCGCACTCTCCCCACCCTGTCGTATGCCCGGTTCTGCCCTCTCCCCAGTATCCCCTGCTCTGCCCTCTCACCACCCTGTCGTATCCCCTGCTCTGCCCTCTCACCACCCTGTCGTATCCCCTGCTCTGCCCTCTCACCACCCTGTCGTATCCCCTGCTCTGCCCTCTCACCACCCTGTCGTATCCCCTGCTCTGCCCTCTCCCCAGTATCCCCTGCTCCGCCCTCTCACCACCCTGTCGTATCCTCTGCTCTGCCCTCTCCCCACCCATGCGTATCCGCTGTTCTGCTCTCTCTCTCCACCCTGTCGTATCCCCTGCTCTGCCCTCTCACCACCCTGTCGTATCCCCTGCTCTGCCCTCTCACAACCCTGTCGTATCCCCTGCTCTGCCCTCTCCCCAGTATCCCCTGCTCTGCCCTCTCACCACCCTGTCGTATCCCCTGCTCTGCCCTCTCCCCACCCTGCGTATCCCCTGTTCTGCCCTCTCTTCACCCTGTCGTATCCCCTGCGCTGCCCTCAGCCCACCCTGTCGTATCCCCTGCTCTGCCCTCTCACCACCCTGTCGTATCCCCTGCTCTGCCCTCAGCCCACCCTGTCGTATCCCCTGCTCTGCCTTCTCACCACCCTGTCGTATCTCCTGCTCTTCCCTATCACCACCCTGTCGTATCCCCTGCTCTGCCCTCCCCCCACCCTGTCATATCCCCTGCTCTGCCCTCTCCACACCCTGTGGTATCCCCTGCTCTGCCCTCTCACCACCCTGTCGTATCCCCTGCTCTGCCCTCTCACCACCCTGTCGTATCCCCTGCTCTGCCCTCTCCCCAGTATCCCCTGCTCTGCCCTCTCACCACCCTGTCGTATCCCCTGCTCTGCCCTCTCCCCACCCTGCGTATCCCCTGTTCTGCCATCTCTCCACCCTGTCGTATCCCCTGCTCTGCCCTCTCACCACCCTGTCGTATCCCCTGCTCTGCCCTCTCACAATCCTGTCGTATCCCCTGCTCTGCCCTCTCCCCAGTATCCCCTGCTCTGCCATCTCCCCACCCTGTCGTATCCCCTGCTCTGCCCTCTCACAATCCTGTCGTATCCCCTGCTCTGCCCTCTCCCCAGTATCCCCTGCTCTGCCATCTCCCCACCCTGTCGTATCCCCTGATCTGCCCTCTCCCCAGTATCCCCTGCTCTGCCCTCTCCCCACCCTGTCTTATCTTTTGCTCTGCCCTCTCCCCAGTATCCCCTGATCTGCCCTCAGCCCACCCTGTCGTATCCCCTGCTCTGCCCTCAGCCCACCCTGTCGTATCCCCTGATCTGCCCTTCCACCCCCCCTGTCGTATCCCCTGCTCTGCCCTCAGCCCACCCTGTCGTATCCCCTGCTCTGCCCTCTCACCACCCTGTCGTATCCCCTGCTCTGCCCTCTCACAATCCTGTCGTATCCCCTGCTCTGCCTTCTCCCCAGTATCCCCTGCTCTGCCATCTCCCCACCCTGTCGTATCCCCTGCTCTGCCCTCTCACAATCCTGTCGTATCCCCTGCTCTGCCCTCTCCCCAGTATCCCCTGCTCTGCCATCTCCCACCCTGTCGTATCCCCTGATCTGCCCTCTCCCCAGTATCCCCTGCTCTGCCCTCTCCCCACCCTGTCTTATCTTTTGCTCTGCCCTCTCCCCAGTATCCCCTGATCTGCCCTCAGCCCACCCTGTCGTATCCCCTGCTCTGCCCTCAGCCCACCCTGTCGTATCCCCTGAACTGCCCTTCCACCCCCCCCCCCTGTCGTATCCCCTGCTCTGCCCTCAGCCCACCCTGTCGTATCCCCTGCTCTGCCCTCTCACCACCCTGTCGTATCTCTTGCTCTGCTCTCAGCCCACCCTGTCGTATCCACTGCTCTGCCCTCTCACCACCCTGTAGTATCCCCTGCTCTGCCCTAAGCCCACCTTCTCGTGTTCCCTGCTCTGCCCTCTCACCACCCTGTCGTATCCCCTGCTCTGCCCTCAGCCCACCCTGTCGTATCCCCTGATCTGCCCTCTCCCCAGTATCCCCTGCTCTGCCCTCTCCCCACCCTGTCGTATCCCCTGCTCTGCCCTCTCCCCAGTATCCCCTGCTCTGCCCTCTCCCCACCCTGTCGTATCCCCTGCTCCGCCCTCTCCCCACCCTGTGGTATCCCCCTGCTCTGCCCTCTCCCCAGTATCCCCTGCTCTGCCCTCTCACCACCCTGCCGTATCCCCTGCTCTGCCCTCTCCCAACCCTGTCGTATCCCCTGCTCTGCCCTCTCACCACCCTGTCGTATCCCCTGCTCTGCCCTCTCCCCACCCTGTCGTATCCCATGCTCTGCCCGCTCCCCAGTCTCCCCTGCTCTGCCCTCTCACCACCCTGTCGTATCCCCTTATCAGCCCTCAGCCCACACTGTCGTATCCCCTGATCTGCCCTCAGCCCACCCTGTCGTATGCCCTGCTCTGCCCTCTCCCCACCCTGTCGTATCCACTGCTCTGCCCTCTCCCCACCCTGTCGTATCCCCTACTCTGCCATCTCACCACCCTGTCGTATCCCCTGCTCCGCCATCTCCCCACCCTGTCGTATCCCCTGCTCTGCCCTCTCACCCCCCGTTCGTATCTCCTGCTCTGCCCTCAGCCCACCCTGTGGTATCCACTGCTCTGCCCTCTCACCACCCTGTAGTATCCCCTGCTCTGCCCTAAGCCCACCCTGTCGTGTTCCCTGCTCTGCCCTCTCACCACTCTGTCGTATCCCCTGCTCTGCCCTCAGCCCACCCTGTCGTATCCCCTGATCTGCCCTCTCCCCAGTATCCCCTGCTCTGCCCTCTCCCCACCCTGTCGTATCCCCTGCTCTGCCCTCTCACCACCCTGTCGTATCCCCTGATCTGCCCTCTCCCCACCCTGTCGTATCCCCTGATCTGCCCTCTCCCCACCCTGTCGTATCCCCTGATCTGCCCTCTCCCCACTCTGTCGTATCCCCTGCTCTGCCCTCTCTCCACCCTGTCGTATCCCCTGCTCTGCCCTCTCCCCACACTGTCGTATCCCCTGCTCTCCCCTCAGCCCACCCTGTCGTATCCCCTGCTCTGCCCTCTCCCCACCCTGTCGTTCCCCTGCTCTGCCCTCTCCCAACAATGTCGTATCCCCTGATCTGCCCTCTCACCACCCTGTCGTATACCCTGCTCTGCCCTCTCCCCACCCTGTCGTATCCCTTGCTCTGCCCTCTCCCCAGTCTCCCCTGCTCTGCCCTCTCACCACCCTGTCGTATCCCCTTATCAGCCCTCAGCCCACACTGTCGTATCCCCTGATATGCCCTCAGCCCACCCTGTCGTATCTCCTGCTCTGCCCTCTCCCCACCATGTCGTATCCCCTGCTCTTCCCTCTCCCCACCCTGTCGTATCCCCTTATCAGCCCTCAGCCCACCCTGTCGTATCCCCTGCTCTGCCCTAAGCCCACCCTGTTGTATCCCCTGCTCTGCCCTCTCCCAATCCTGTCGTATCCCCTGCTCTCTCACCACCCTGTCGTATCCCCTGCTCTGCCCTCTCCCCACCCTGTCGTATCCCATGCTCTGCCCTCTCCCCAGTCTCCCCTGCTCTGCCCTCTCACCACCCTGTCGTATCCCCTGCTCTCTCACCACCCTGTCGTATCCCCTGCTCTGCCCTCTCCCCACCCTGTCGTATCCCATGCTCTGCCCTCTCCCCAGTCTCCCCTGCTCTGCCCTCTCACCACCCTGTCGTATCCCCTTATCAGCCCTCAGCCCACCCTGTCGTATCCCCTGCTCTGCCCTCTCCCCACCCTGTCGTATCCCCTGCTCTGCCCTCTCCCCTCTGTCGTATCCCCTGCTCTGCCCTCTCACCACCCTGTCGTATCCCCTGCTCCGCCTTCTCCCCACCCTGTCGTATCCCCTGCTCTGCCCTCTCCCCAGTATCCCCTGCTCTGCCCTCTCCCCACCCTGTCGTATCCCTTGCTCTGCCCTCTCCCCAGTCTCCCCTGCTCTGCCCTCTCACCACCCTGTCGTATCCCCTTATCAGCCCTCAGCCCACCCTGTCGTATCCCCTGCTCTGCCCTCTCCCCACCCTGTCGTATCCCCTGCTCTGCCCTCTCCCCTCTGTCGTATCCCCTGCTCTGCCCTCTCACCACCCTGTCGTATCCCCTGCTCTGCCCTCTCCCCACCCTGCGTATCCCATGTTCTGCCCTCTCTCCACCCTGTCGTATCCCCTGCTCTGCCCTCTCACCACCCTGTCGTATCCCCTGCTCTGCCCTCTCACAATCCTGTCGTATCCCCTGCTCTGCTCTCTCCCCAGTATCCCCTGCTCTGCCATCTCCCCACCCTGTCGTATCCCCTGATCTGCCCTCTCCCCAGTATCCCCTGCTCTGCCCTCTCCCCACCCTGGCGTATCCCCTGCTCTGCCCTCTCCCCAGTATCCCCTGATCTGCCCTCAGCCCACCCTGTCGTATCCCCTGCTTTGCCCTCAGCCCACCCTGTCGTATCCCCTGATCTGCCCTTCCCCCCCCCCTGTCGTATCCCCTGCTCTGCCCTCAGCCCACCCTGTCGTATCCCCTGCTCTGCCCTCTCACCCCCCGTTCGTATCTCCTGCTCTGCCCTCAGCCCACCCTGTCGTATCCACTGCTCTGCCCTCTCACCACCCTGTAGTATCCCCTGCTCTGCCCTAAGCCCACCCTGTCGTGTTCCCTGCTCTGCCCTCTCACCACTCTGTCGTATCCCCTGCTCTGCCCTCAGCCCACCCTGTCGTATCCCCTGATCTGCCCTCTCCCCAGTATCCCCTGCTCTGCCCTCTCCCCACCCTGTCGTATCCCCTGCTCTGCCCTCTCACCACCCTGTCGTATCCCCTGATCTGCCCTCTCCCCACCCTGTCGTATCCCCTGATCTGCCCTCTCCCCACCCTGTCGTATCCCCTGATCTGCCCTCTCCTCACTCTGTCGTATCCCCTGCTCTGCCCTCTCTCCACCCTGTCGTATCCCCTGCTCTGCCCTCTCCCCACACTGTCGTATCCCCTGCTCTCCCCTCAGCCCACCCTGTCGTATCTCCTGCTCTGCCCTCTCCCCACCCTGTCGTTCCCCTGCTCTGCCCTCTCCCCACACTGTCGTATCCCCTGATCTGCCCTCTCACCACCCTGTCGTATACCCTGCTCTGCCCTCTCCCCACCCTGTCGTATCCCTTGCTCTGCCCTCTCCCCAGTCTCCCCTGCTCTGCCCTCTCACCACCCTGTCGTATCCCCTTATCAGCCCTCAGCCCACACTGTCGTATCCCCTGATATGCCCTCAGCCCACCCTGTCGTATCTCCTGCTCTGCCCTCTCCCCACCATGTCGTATCCCCTGCTCTTCCCTCTCCCCACCCTGTCGTATCCCCTTATCAGCCCTCAGCCCAAACTGTCGTATCCCCTGATCTGCCCTCAGCCCACCCTGTCGTATCCCCTGCTCTGCCCTCAGCCCACCCTGTTGTATCCCCTGCTCTGCCCTCTCCCAACCCTGTCGTATCCCCTGCTCTGCCATCTCACCACCCTGTCGTATCCCCTGCTCTGCCCTCTCCCCACCCTGTCGTATCCCATGCTCTGCCCTCTCCCCAGTCTCCCCTGCTCTGCCCTCTCACCACCCTGTCGTATCCCCTTATCAGCCCTCAGCCCACACTGTCGTATCCCCTGATCTGCCCTCAGCCCACCCTGTCGTATCCCCTGCTCTGCCCTCTCCCCACCCTGTCGTATCCCCTGCTCTGCCCTCTCCCCTCTGTCGTATCCCCTGCTCTGTCCTCTCACCACCCTGTCGTATCCCCTGCTCCGCCTTCTCCCCACCCTGTCGTATCCCCTGCTCTGCCCTCTCCCCAGTATCCCCTGCTCTGCCCTCTCCCCACCCTGTCGTATCCCCTGCTCCGCACTCTCCCCAACCTGTCGTATGCCCGGTTCTGCCCTCTCCCCAGTATCCCCTGCTCTGCCCTCTCACCACCCTGTCGTATCCCCTGCTCTGCCCTCTCACCACCCTGTCGTATCCCCTGATCTGCCCTCTCACCACCCTGTCGTATCCCCTGCTCTGCCCTCTCACCACCCTGTCGTATCCCCTGCTCTGCCCTCTCCCCAGTATCCCCTGCTCCGCCCTCTCACCACCCTGTCGTATCCTCTGCTCTGCCCTCTCCCCACCCATGCGTATCCGCTGTTCTGCTCTCTCTCTCCACCCTGTCGTATCCCCTGCTCTGCCCTCTCACCACCCTGTCGTATCCCCTGCTCTGCCCTCTCACCACCCTGTCGTATCCCCTGCTCTGCCCTCTCCCCAGTATCCCCTGCTCTGCCCTCTCACCACCCTGTCGTATCCCCTGCTCTGCCCTCTCCCCACCCTGCGTATCCCCTGTTCTGCCCTTTCTTCACCCTGTCGTATCCCCTGCGCTGCCCTCAGCCCACCCTGTCGTATCCCCTGCTCTGCCCTCTCACCACCCTGTCGTATCCCCTGCTCTGCCCTCAGCCCACCCTGTCGTATCCAATGCTCTGCCTTCTCACCACCCTGTCGTATCTCCTGCTCTTCCCTATCACCACCCTGTCGTATCCCCTGCTCTGCCCTCCCCCCACCCTGTCATATCCCCTGCTCTGCCCTCTCCACACCCTGTGGTATCCCCTGCTCTGCCCTCTCATCACCCTGTCGTATCCCCTGCTCTGCCCTCTCACCACCCTGTCGTATCCCCTGCTCTGCCCTCTCCCCAGTATCCCCTGCTCTGCCCTCTCACCACCCTGTCGTATCCCCTGCTCTGCCCTCTCCCCATCCTGCGTATCCCCTGTTCTGCCCTCTCTCCACCCTGTCGTATCCCCTGCTCTGCCCTCTCACCACCCTGTCGTATCCCCTGCTCTGCCCTCTCACAATCCTGTCGTATCCCCTGCTCTGCCCTCTCCCCAGTATCCCCTGCTCTGCCATCTCCCCACCCTGTCGTATCCCCTGCTCTGCCCTCTCACAATCCTGTCGTATCCCCTGCTCTGCCCTCTCCCCAGTATCCCCTGCTCTGCCATCTCCCCACCCTGTCGTATCCCCTGATCTGCCCTCTCCCCAGTATCCCCTGCTCTGCCTTCTCCCCACCCTGTCTTATCTTTTGCTCTGCCCTCTCCCCAGTATCCCCTGATCTGCCCTCAGCCCACCCTGTCGTATCCCCTGCTCTGCCCTCAGCCCACCCTGTCGTATCCCCTGATCTGCCCTTCCACCCCCCCTGTCGTATCCCCTGCTCTGCCCTCAGCCCACCCTGTCGTATCCCCTGCTCTGCCCTCTCACCACCCTGTCGTATCCCCTGCTCTGCCCTCTCACAATCCTGTCGTATCCCCTGCTCTGCCCTCTCCCCAGTATCCCCTGCTCTGCCATCTCCCCACCCTGTCGTATCCCCTGCTCTGCCCTCTCACAATCCTGTCGTATCCCCTGCTCTGCCCTCTCCCCAGTATCCCCTGCTCTGCCATCTCCCCACCCTGTCGTATCCCCTGATCTGCCCTCTCCCCAGTATCCCCTGCTCTGCCCTCTCCCCACCCTGTCTTATCTTTTGCTCTGCCCTCTCCCCAGTATCCCCTGATCTGCCCTCAGCCCACCCTGTCGTATCCCCTGCTCTGCCCTCAGCCCACCCTGTCGTATCCCCTGATCTGCCCTTCCACCCCCCCCCCCCTGTCGTATCCCCTGCTCTGCCCTCAGCCCACCCTGTCGTATACCCTGCTCTGCCCTCTCACCACCCTGTCGTATCTCCTGCTCTGCCCTCAGCCCACCCTGTCGTATCCACTGCTCTGCCCTCTCACCACCCTGTAGTATCCCCTGCTCTGCCCTAAGCCCACCCTCTCGTGTTCCCTGCTCTGCCCTCTCACCACCCTGTCGTATCCCCTGCTCTGCCCTCAGCCCACCCTGTCGTATCCCCTGATCTGCCCTCTCCCCAGTATCCCCTGCTCTGCCCTCTCCCCACCCTGTCGTATCCCCTGATCTGCCCTCTCCCCAGTATCCCCTGCTCTGCCCTCTCCCCACCCTGTCGTATCCCCTGCTCCGCCCTCTCCCCACCCTGTGGTATCCCCCTGCTCTGCCCTCTCCCCAGTATCCCCTGCTCTGCCCTCTCACCACCATGTCGTATCCCCTGCTCTGCCCTCTCCCAACCCTGTCATATCCCCTGCTCTGCCCTCTCACCACCCTGTCGTATCCCCTGCTCTGCCCTCTCCCCACCCTGTCGTATCCCATGCTCTGCCCTCTCCCCAGTCTCCCCTGCTCTGCCCTCTCACCACCCTGTCGTATCCCCTTATCAGCCCTCAGCCCACACTGTCGTATCCCCTGATCTGCCCTCAGCCCACCCTGTTGTATCCCCTGCTCTGCCCTCAGCCCACCCTGTTGTATCCCCTGCTCTGCCCTCTCCCAACCCTGTCGTATCCCCTGCTCTGCCCTCTCACCACCCTGTCGTATCCCCTGCTCTGCCCTCTCCCCACCCTGTCGTATCCCATGCTCTGCCCTCTCCCCAGTCTCCCCTGCTCTGCCCTCTCACCACCCTGTCGTATCCCCTTATCAGCCCTCAGCCCACACTGTCGTATCCCCTGATCTGCCCCCAGCCCACCCTGTCGTATGCCCTGCTCTGCCCTCTCCCCACCATGTCGTATCCCCTGCTCTGCCCTCTCCCCACCCTGTCGTATCCCCTACTCTGCCCTCTCACCACCCTGTCGTATCCCCTGCTCCGCCCTCTCCCCACCCTGTCGTATCCCCTGCTTTGCCCTCTCCCCATTATCCCCTGATGTGCCCTCTCCCCACCCTGTCGTATCCCCTGCTTCGCCCTCTCCCCCCTGTTGTATCCTCTGTTCTGCCCTCTCCCCAGTAGCCTCTGCTCTGCCCTCTCACCACCCTGTCGTATCCCCTGCTCTGCCCTCTCCCCACTCTGTCGTATCCCCTGCTCCGCCCTCTCCCCACCCTGTCGTATCCCCTGCTCTGCCCTCTCCCTAGTATCCCCTGTTCTGCCCTCTCACCACCCTGTCGTATCCCCTGCTCTGCCCTCTCACCACCCTGTCGTATCCCCTGCTCTGCCCTCTCACCACCCTGTCGTATCCCCTGCTCTGCCCTCTCACAATCCTGTCGTATCCCCTTCTCTGCCCTCTCCCCAGTATCCCCTGCTCTGCCATCTCCCCACCCTGTCGTATCCCCTGATCTGCCCTCTCCCCAGTATCCCCTGCTCTGCCCTCTCCCCACCCTGGCGTATCCCCTGCTCTGCCCTCTCCCCAGTATCCCCTGATCTGCCCTCAGCCCACCCTGTCGTATCCCCTGCTTTGCCCTCAGCCCACCCTGTCGTATCCCCTGATCTGCCCTTCCCCCCCCCCTGTCGTATCCCCTGCTCTGCCCTCAGCCCACCCTGTCGTATCCCCTGCTCTGCCCTCTCACCCCCGTTCGTATCTCCTGCTCTGCCCTCAGCCCACCCTGTCGTATCCACTGCTCTGCCCTCTCACCACCCTGTAGTATCCCCTGCTCTGCCCTAAGCCCACCCTGTCGTGTTCCCTGCTCTGCCCTCTCACCACTCTGTCGTATCCCCTGCTCTGCCCTCAGCCCACCCTGTCGTATCCCCTGATCTTCCCTCTCCCCAGTATCCCCTGCTCTGCCCTCTCCCCACCCTGTCGTATCCCCTGCTCTGCCCTCTCACCACCCTGTCGTATCCCCTGATCTGCCCTCTCCCCACCCTGTCGTATCCCCTGATCTGCCCTCTCCCCACCCTGTCGTATCCCCTGATCTGCCCTCTCCTCACTCTGTCGTATCCCCTGCTCTGCCCTCTCTCCACCCTGTCGTATCCCCTGCTCTGCCCTCTCCCCACACTGTCGTATCCCCTGCTCTCCCCTCAGCCCACCCTGTCGTATCCCCTGCTCTGCCCTCTCCCCACCCTGTCGTTCCCCTGCTCTGCCCTCTCCCCACACTGTCGTATCCCCTGATCTGCCCTCTCACCACCCTGTCGTATACCCTGCTCTGCCCTCTCCCCACCCTGTCGTATCCCTTGCTCTGCCCTCTCCCCAGTCTCCCCTGCTCTGCCCTCTCACCACCCTGTCGTATCCCCTTATCAGCCCTCAGCCCACACTGTCGTATCCCCTGATATGCCCTCAGCCCACCCTGTCGTATCTCCTGCTCTGCCCTCTCCCCACCATGTCGTATCCCCTGCTCTTCCCTCTCCCCACCCTGTCGTATCCCCTTATCAGCCCTCAGCCCAAACTGTCGTATCCCCTGATCTGCCCTCAGCCCACCCTGTCGTATCCCCTGCTCTGCCCTCAGCCCACCCTGTTGTATCCCCTGCTCTGCCCTCTCCCAACCCTGTCGTATCCCCTGCTCTGCCCTCTCACCACCCTGTCGTATCCCCTGCTCTGCCCTCTCCCCACCCTGTCGTATCCCATGCTCTGCCCTCTCCCCAGTCTCCCCTGCTCTGCCCTCTCACCACCCTGTCGTATCCCCTTATCAGCCCTCAGCCCACACTGTCGTATCCCCTGATCTGCCCTCAGCCCACCCTGTCGTATCCCCTGCTCTGCCCTCTCCCCACCCTGTCGTATCCCCTGCTCTGCCCTCTCCCCTCTGTCGTATCCCCTGCTCTGCCCTCTCACCACCCTGTCGTATCCCCTGCTCCGCCTTCTCCCCACCCTGTGGTATCCCCTGCTCTGCCCTCTCCCCAGTATCCCCTGCTCTGCCCTCTCCCCACCCTGTCGTATCCCCTGCTCCGCACTCTCCCCACCCTGTCGTATGCCCGGTTCTGCCCTCTCCCCAGTATCCCCTGCTCTGCCCTCTCACCACCCTGTCGTATCCCCTGCTCTGCCCTCTCACCACCCTGTCGTATCCCCTGCTCTGCCCTCTCACCACCCTGTCGTATCCCCTGCTCTGCCCTCTCACCACCCTGTCGTATCCCCTGCTCTGCCCTCTCCCCAGTATCCCCTGCTCCGCCCTCTCACCACCCTGTCGTATCCTCTGCTCTGCCCTCTCCCCACCCATGCGTATCCGCTGTTCTGCTCTCTCTCTCCACCCTGTCGTATCCCCTGCTCTGCCCTCTCACCACCCTGTCGTATCCCCTGCTCTGCCCTCTCACCACCCTGTCGTATCCCCTGCTCTGCCCTCTCCCCAGTATCCCCTGCTCTGCCCTCTCACCACCCTGTCGTATCCCCTGCTCTGCCCTCTCCCCACCCTGCGTATCCCCTGTTCTGCCCTTTCTTCACCCTGTCGTATCCCCTGCGCTGCCCTCAGCCCACCCTGTCGTATCCCCTGCTCTGCCCTCTCACCACCCTGTCGTATCCCCTGCTCTGCCCTCAGCCCACCCTGTCGTATCCAATGCTCTGCCTTCTCACCACCCTGTCGTATCTCCTGCTCTTCCCTATCACCACCCTGTCGTATCCCCTGCTCTGCCCTCCCCCCACCCTGTCATATCCCCTGCTCTGCCCTCTCCACACCCTGTGGTATCCCCTGCTCTGCCCTCTCATCACCCTGTCGTATCCCCTGCTCTGCCCTCTCACCACCCTGTCGTATCCCCTGCTCTGCCCTCTCCCCAGTATCCCCTGCTCTGCCCTCTCACCACCCTGTCGTATCCCCTGCTCTGCCCTCTCCCCACCCTGCGTATCCCCTGTTCTGCCCTCTCTCCACCCTGTCGTATCCCCTGCTCTGCCCTCTCACCACCCTGTCGTATCCCCTGCTCTGCCCTCTCACAATCCTGTCGTATCCCCTGCTCTGCCCTCTCCCCAGTATCCCCTGCTCTGCCATCTCCCCACCCTGTCGTATCCCCTGCTCTGCCCTCTCACAATCCTGTCGTATCCCCTGCTCTGCCCTCTCCCCAGTATCCCCTGCTCTGCCATCTCCCCACCCTGTCGTATCCCCTGATCTGCCCTCTCCCCAGTATCCCCTGCTCTGCCCTCTCCCCACCCTGTCTTATCTTTTGCTCTGCCCTCTCCCCAGTATCCCCTGATCTGCCCTCAGCCCACCCTGTCGTATCCCCTGCTCTGCCCTCAGCCCACCCTGTCGTATCCCCTGATCTGCCCTTCCACCCCCCTGTCGTATCCCCTGCTCTGCCCTCAGCCCACCCTGTCGTATCCCCTGCTCTGCCCTCTCACCACCCTGTCGTATCCCCTGCTCTGCCCTCTCACAATCCTGTCGTATCCCCTGCTCTGCCCTCTCCCCAGTATCCCCTGCTCTGCCATCTCCCCACCCTGTCGTATCCCCTGCTCTGCCCTCTCACAATCCTGTCGTATCCCCTGCTCTGCCCTCTCCCCAGTATCCCCTGCTCTGCCATCTCCCCACCCTGTCGTATCCCCTGATCTGCCCTCTCCCCAGTATCCCCTGCTCTGCCCTCTCCCCACCCTGTCTTATCTTTTGCTCTGCCCTCTCCCCAGTATCCCCTGATCTGCCCTCAGCCCACCCTGTCGTATCCCCTGCTCTGCCCTCAGCCCACCCTGTCGTATCCCCTGATCTGCCCTTCCACCCCCCCCCCTGTCGTATCCCCTGCTCTGCCCTCAGCCCACCCTGTCGTATACCCTGCTCTGCCCTCTCACCACCCTGTCGTATCTCCTGCTCTGCCCTCAGCCCACCCTGTCGTATCCACTGCTCTGCCCTCTCACCACCCTGTAGTATCCCCTGCTCTGCCCTAAGCCCACCCTCTCGTGTTCCCTGCTCTGCCCTCTCACCACCCTGTCGTATCCCCTGCTCTGCCCTCAGCCCACCCTGTCGTATCCCCTGATCTGCCCTCTCCCCAGTATCCCCTGCTCTGCCCTCTCCCCACCCTGTCGTATCCCCTGCTCTGCCCTCTCCCCAGTATCCCCTGCTCTGCCCTCTCCCCACCCTGTCGTATCCCCTGCTCCGCCCTCTCCCCACCCTGTGGTATCCCCCTGCTCTGCCCTCTCCCCAGTATCCCCTGCTCTGCCCTCTCACCACCCTGTCGTATCCCCTGCTCTGCCCTCTCCCAACCCTGTCATATCCCCTGCTCTGCCCTCTCACCACCCTGTCGTATCCCCTGCTCTGCCCTCTCCCCACCCTGTCGTATCCCATGCTCTGCCCTCTCCCCAGTCTCCCCTGCTCTGCCCTCTCACCACCCTGTCGTATCCCCTTATCAGCCCTCAGCCCACACTGTCGTATCCCTGATCTGCCCTCAGCCCACCCTGTCGTATCACCTGCTCTGCCCTCAGCCCACCCTGTTGTATCCCCTGCTCTGCCCTCTCCCAACCCTGTCGTATCCCCTGCTCTGCCCTCTCACCACCCTGTCGTATCCCTGCTCTGCCCTCTCCCCACCCTGTCGTATCCCATGCTCTGCCCTCTCCCCAGTCTCCCCTGCTCTGCCCTCTCACCACCCTGTCGTATCCCCTTATCAGCCCTCAGCCCACACTGTCGTATCCCCTGATCTGCCCCCAGCCCACCCTGTCGTATGCCCTGCTCTGCCCTCTCACCACCCTGTCGTATCCCCTGCTCTGCCCTCTCCCCACCCTGTCGTATCCCCTACTCTGCCCTCTCGCCACCCTGTCGTATCCCCTGCTCCGCCCTCTCCCCACCCTGTCGTATCCCCTGCTTTGCCCTCTCCCCATTATCCCCTGATGTGCCCTCTCCCCACCCTGTCGTATCCCCTGCTTCGCCCTCTCCCCCCTGTTGTATCCTCTGTTCTGCCCTCTCCCCAGTAGCCTCTGCTCTGCCCTCTCACCACCCTGTCGTATCCCCTGCTCTGCCCTCTCCCCACTCTGTCGTATCCCCTGCTCCGCCCTCTCCCCACCCTGTCGTATCCCCTGCTCTGCCCTCTCCCTAGTATCCCCTGTTCTGCCCTCTCACCACCCTGTCGTATCCCCTGCTCTGCCCTCTCACCACCCTGTCGTATCCCCTGCTCTGCCCTCTCACCACCCTGTCGTATCCCCTGCTCTGCCCTCTCACCACCCTGTCGTATCCCCTGCTCTGCCCTCTCCCCAGTATCTCCTGCTCTGCCCTCTTACCACCCTGTCGTATCCCCTGCTCTGCCCTCTCCCCACCCTGCGTATCCCATGTTCTGCCCTCTCTCCACCCTGTCGTATCCCCTGCTCTGCCCTCTCACCACCCTGTCGTGTCCCCTGCTCTGCCCTCTCACAATCCTGTCGTATCCCCTGCTCTGCCCTCTCCCCAGTATCCCCTGCTCTGCCCTCTCCCCACCCTGGCGTATCCCCTGCTCTGCCCTCTCCCCAGTATCCCCTGATCTGCCCTCAGCCCACCCTGTCGTATCCCCTGCTTTGCCCTCAGCCCACCCTGTCGTATCCCCTGATCTGCCCTTCCCCCCCCCCCTGTCGTATCCCCTGCTCTGCCCTCAGCCCACCCTGTCGTATCCCCTGCTCTGCCCTCTCACCCCCCGTTCGTATCTCCTGCTCTGCCCTCAGCCCACCCTGTGGTATCCACTGCTCTGCCCTCTCACCACCCTGTAGTATCCCCTGCTCTGCCCTAAGCCCACCCTGTCGTGTTCCCTGCTCTGCCCTCTCACCACTCTGTCGTATCCCCTGCTCTGCCCTCAGCCCACCCTGTCGTATCCCCTGATCTGCCCTCTCCCCAGTATCCCCTGCTCTGCCCTCTCCCCACCCTGTCGTATCCCCTGCTCTGCCCTCTCACCACCCTGTCGTATCCCCTGATCTGCCCTCTCCCCACCCTGTCGTATCCCCTGATCTGCCCTCTCCCCACCCTGTCGTATCCCCTGATCTGCCCTCTCCCCACTCTGTCGTATCCCCTGCTCTGCCCTCTCTCCACCCTGTCGTATCCCCTGCTCTGCCCTCTCCCCACACTGTCGTATCCCCTGCTCTCCCCTCAGCCCACCCTGTCGTATCCCCTGCTCTGCCCTCTCCCCACCCTGTCGTTCCCCTGCTCTGCCCTCTCCCAACACTGTCGTATCCCCTGATCTGCCCTCTCACCACCCTGTCGTATACCCTGCTCTGCCCTCTCCCCCACCCTGTCGTATCCCTTGCTCTGCCCTCTCCCCAGTCTCCCCTGCTCTGCCCCTCTCACCACCCTGTCGTATCCCCCTTATCAGCCCTCAGCCACACACTGTCGTATCCCCTGATATGCCCTCAGCCCACCCTGTCGTATCTCCTGCTCTGCCCTCTCCCCACCATGTCGTATCCCCTGCTCTTCCCTCTCCCCACCCTGTCGTATCCCCTTATCAGCCCTCAGCCCAAACTGTCGTATCCCCTGATCTGCCCTCAGCCCACCCTGTCGTATCCCCTGCTCTGCCCTAAGCCCACCCTGTTGTATCCCTGCTCTGCCCTCTCCCAACCCTGTCGTATCCCCTGCTCTCTCACCCACCCTGTCGTATCCCCTGCTCTGCCCTCTCCCCACCCTGTCGTATCCCATGCTCTGCCCTCTCCCCAGTCTCCCCTGCTCTGCCCTCTCACCACCCCTGTCGTATCCCCTGCTCTCTCACCACCCTGTCGTATCCCCTGCTCTGCCCTCTCCCCACCCTGTCGTATCCCATGCTCTGCCCTCTCCCCAGTCTCCCCTGCTCTGCCCTCTCACCACCCTGTCGTATCCCCTTATCAGCCCTCAGCCACCCTGTCGTATCCCCTGCTCTGCCCTCTCCCCCACCCTGTCGTATCCCCTGCTCTGCCCTCTCCCCTCTGTCGTATCCCCTGCTCTGCCCTCTCACCACCCTGTCGTATCCCCTGCTCCGCCTTCTCCCCACCCTGTCGTATCCCCTGCTCTGCCCTCTCCCCAGTATCCCCTGCTCTGCCCTCTCCCCACCCTGTCGTATCCCCTGCTCCGCACTCTCCCCACCCTGTCGTATGCCCGGTTCTGCCCTCTCCCCAGTATCCCCTGCTCTGCCCTCTCACCACCCTGTCGTATCCCCTGCTCTGCCCTCTCACCACCCTGTCGTATCCCCTGCTCTGCCCTCTCACCACCCTGGTCGTACTCCCTGCTCTGCCCTCTCACCCACCCTGTCGTATCCCCTGCTCTGCCCTCTCCCCAGTATCCCCCTGCTCCGCCCTCTCACCACCCTGTCGTATCCTCTGCTCTGCCCTCTCCCCACCCATGCGTATCCGCTGTTCTGCTCTCTCTCTCCACCCTGTCGTATCCCCTGCTCTGCCCTCTCACCACCCTGTCGTATCCCCTGCTCTGCCCTCTCACAACCCTGTCGTATCCCCTGCTCTGCCCTCTCCCCAGTATCCCCTGCTCTGCCCTCTCACCACCCTGTCGTATCCCCTGCTCTGCCCTCTCCCCACCCTGCGTATCCCCTGTTCTGCCCTCTCTTCACCCTGTCGTATCCCCTGCGCTGCCCTCAGCCCACCCTGTCGTATCCCCTGCTCTGCCCTCTCACCACCCTGTCGTATCCCCTGCTCTGCCCTCAGCCCACCCTGTCGTATCCCCTGCTCTGCCTTCTCACCACCCTGTCGTATCTCCTGCTCTTCCCTATCACCACCCTGTCGTATCCCCTGCTCTGCCCTCCCCCCACCCTGTCATATCCCCTGCTCTGCCCTCTCCACACCCTGTGGTATCCCCTGCTCTGCCCTCTCACCACCCTGTCGTATCCCCTGCTCTGCCCTCTCACCACCCTGTCGTATCCCCTGCTCTGCCCTCTCCCCAGTATCCCCTGCTCTGCCCTCTCACCACCCTGTCGTATCCCCTGCTCTGCCCTCTCCCCACCCTGCGTATCCCCTGTTCTGCCATCTCTCCACCCTGTCGTATCCCCTGCTCTGCCCTCTCACCACCCTGTCGTATCCCCTGCTCTGCCCTCTCACAATCCTGTCGTATCCCCTGCTCTGCCCTCTCCCCAGTATCCCCTGCTCTGCCATCTCCCCACCCTGTCGTATCCCCTGCTCTGCCCTCTCACAATCCTGTCGTATCCCCTGCTCTGCCCTCTCCCCAGTATCCCCTGCTCTGCCATCTCCCCACCCTGTCGTATCCCCTGATCTGCCCTCTCCCCAGTATCCCCTGCTCTGCCCTCTCCCCACCCTGTCTTATCTTTTGCTCTGCCCTCTCCCCAGTATCCCCTGATCTGCCCTCAGCCCACCCTGTCGTATCCCCTGCTCTGCCCTCAGCCCACCCTGTCGTATCCCCTGATCTGCCCTTCCACCCCCCCTGTCGTATCCCCTGCTCTGCCCTCAGCCCACCCTGTCGTATCCCCTGCTCTGCCCTCTCACCACCCTGTCGTATCCCCTGCTCTGCCCTCTCACAATCCTGTCGTATCCCCTGCTCTGCCTTCTCCCCAGTATCCCCTGCTCTGCCATCTCCCCACCCTGTCGTATCCCCTGCTCTGCCCTCTCACAATCCTGTCGTATCCCCTGCTCTGCCCTCTCCCCAGTATCCCCTGCTCTGCCATCTCCCACCCTGTCGTATCCCCTGATCTGCCCTCTCCCCAGTATCCCCTGCTCTGCCCTCTCCCCACCCTGTCTTATCTTTTGCTCTGCCCTCTCCCCAGTATCCCCTGATCTGCCCTCAGCCCACCCTGTCGTATCCCCTGCTCTGCCCTCAGCCCACCCTGTCGTATCCCCTGAACTGCCCTTCCACCCCCCCCCCTGTCGTATCCCCTGCTCTGCCCTCAGCCCACCCTGTCGTATCCCCTGCTCTGCCCTCTCACCACCCTGTCGTATCTCTTGCTCTGCTCTCAGCCCACCCTGTCGTATCCACTGCTCTGCCCTCTCACCACCCTGTAGTATCCCCTGCTCTGCCCTAAGCCCACCTTCTCGTGTTCCCTGCTCTGCCCTCTCACCACCCTGTCGTATCCCCTGCTCTGCCCTCAGCCCACCCTGTCGTATCCCCTGATCTGCCCTCTCCCCAGTATCCCCTGCTCTGCCCTCTCCCCACCCTGTCGTATCCCCTGCTCTGCCCTCTCCCCAGTATCCCCTGCTCTGCCCTCTCCCCACCCTGTCGTATCCCCTGCTCCGCCCTCTCCCCACCCTGTGGTATCCCCCTGCTCTGCCCTCTCCCCAGTATCCCCTGCTCTGCCCTCTCACCACCCTGCCGTATCCCCTGCTCTGCCCTCTCCCAACCCTGTCGTATCCCCTGCTCTGCCCTCTCACCACCCTGTCGTATCCCCTGCTCTGCCCTCTCCCCACCCTGTCGTATCCCATGCTCTGCCCGCTCCCCAGTCTCCCCTGCTCTGCCCTCTCACCACCCTGTCGTATCCCCTTATCAGCCCTCAGCCCACACTGTCGTATCCCCTGATCTGCCCTCAGCCCACCCTGTCGTATGCCCTGCTCTGCCCTCTCCCCACCCTGTCGTATCCACTGCTCTGCCCTCTCCCCACCCTGTCGTATCCCCTACTCTGCCATCTCACCACCCTGTCGTATCCCCTGCTCCGCCATCTCCCCACCCTGTCGTATCCCCTGCTCTGCCCTCTCACCCCCCGTTCGTATCTCCTGCTCTGCCCTCAGCCCACCCTGTGGTATCCACTGCTCTGCCCTCTCACCACCCTGTAGTATCCCCTGCTCTGCCCTAAGCCCACCCTGTCGTGTTCCCTGCTCTGCCCTCTCACCACTCTGTCGTATCCCCTGCTCTGCCCTCAGCCCACCCTGTCGTATCCCCTGATCTGCCCTCTCCCCAGTATCCCCTGCTCTGCCCTCTCCCCACCCTGTCGTATCCCCTGCTCTGCCCTCTCACCACCCTGTCGTATCCCCTGATCTGCCCTCTCCCCACCCTGTCGTATCCCCTGATCTGCCCTCTCCCCACCCTGTCGTATCCCCTGATCTGCCCTCTCCCCACTCTGTCGTATCCCCTGCTCTGCCCTCTCTCCACCCTGTCGTATCCCCTGCTCTGCCCTCTCCCCACACTGTCGTATCCCCTGCTCTCCCCTCAGCCCACCCTGTCGTATCCCCTGCTCTGCCCTCTCCCCACCCTGTCGTTCCCCTGCTCTGCCCTCTCCCAACAATGTCGTATCCCCTGATCTGCCCTCTCACCACCCTGTCGTATACCCTGCTCTGCCCTCTCCCCACCCTGTCGTATCCCTTGCTCTGCCCTCTCCCCAGTCTCCCCTGCTCTGCCCTCTCACCACCCTGTCGTATCCCCTTATCAGCCCTCAGCCCACACTGTCGTATCCCCTGATATGCCCTCAGCCCACCCTGTCGTATCTCCTGCTCTGCCCTCTCCCCACCATGTCGTATCCCCTGCTCTTCCCTCTCCCCACCCTGTCGTATCCCCTTATCAGCCCTCAGCCCACCCTGTCGTATCCCCTGCTCTGCCCTAAGCCCAC
Organism: Chirona hameri; assembly: GCA_036785665.1. NCBI lineage: Eukaryota > Metazoa > Arthropoda > Thecostraca > Balanomorpha > Balanidae > Chirona > Chirona hameri. Next base: position 606,109 of record JAXIVJ010000018.1, on the reverse strand, counting down.
CCTGTTGTATCCCCTGCTCTGCCCTCTCCCAACCCTGTCGTATCCCCTGCTCTCTCACCACCCTGTCGTATCCCCTGCTCTGCCCTCTCCCCACCCTGTCGTATCCCATGCTCTGCCCTCTCCCCAGTCTCCCCTGCTCTGCCCTCTCACCACCCTGTCGTATCCCCTGCTCTCTCACCACCCTGTCGTATCCCCTGCTCTGCCCTCTCCCCACCCTGTCGTATCCCATGCTCTGCCCTCTCCCCAGTCTCCCCTGCTCTGCCCTCTCACCACCCTGTCGTATCCCCTTATCAGCCCTCAGCCCACCCTGTCGTATCCCCTGCTCTGCCCTCTCCCCACCCTGTCGTATCCCCTGCTCTGCCCTCTCCCCTCTGTCGTATCCCCTGCTCTGCCCTCTCACCACCCTGTCGTATCCCCTGCTCCGCCTTCTCCCCACCCTGTCGTATCCCCTGCTCTGCCCTCTCCCCAGTATCCCCTGCTCTGCCCTCTCCCCACCCTGTCGTATCCCCTGCTCCGCACTCTCCCCACCCTGTCGTATGCCCGGTTCTGCCCTCTCCCCAGTATCCCCTGCTCTGCCCTCTCACCACCCTGTCGTATCCCCTGCTCTGCCCTCTCACCACCCTGTCGTATCCCCTGCTCTGCCCTCTCACCACCCTGTCGTATCCCCTGCTCTGCCCTCTCACCACCCTGTCGTATCCCCTGCTCTGCCCTCTCCCCAGTATCCCCTGCTCCGCCCTCTCACCACCCTGTCGTATCCTCTGCTCTGCCCTCTCCCCACCCATGCGTATCCGCTGTTCTGCTCTCTCTCTCCACCCTGTCGTATCCCCTGCTCTGCCCTCTCACCACCCTGTCGTATCCCCTGCTCTGCCCTCTCACCACCCTGTCGTATCCCCTGCTCTGCCCTCTCCCCAGTATCCCCTGCTCTGCCCTCTCACCACCCTGTCGTATCCCCTGCTCTGCCCTCTCCCCACCCTGCGTATCCCCTGTTCTGCCCTCTCTTCACCCTGTCGTATCCCCTGCGCTGCCCTCAGCCCACCCTGTCGTATCCCCTGCTCTGCCCTCTCACCACCCTGTCGTATCCCCTGCTCTGCCCTCAGCCCACCCTGTCGTATCCCCTGCTCTGCCTTCTCACCACCCTGTCGTATCTCCTGCTCTTCCCTATCACCACCCTGTCGTATCCCCTGCTCTGCCCTCTCACAATCCTGTCGTATCCCCTGCTCTGCCCTCTCCCCAGTATCCCCTGCTCTGCTATCTCCCCACCCTGTCGTATCCCCTGCTCTGCCCTCTCACAATCCTGTCGTATCCCCTGCTCTGCCCTCTCCCCAGTATCCCCTGCTCTGCCATCTCCCCACCCTGTCGTATCCCCTGATCTGCCCTCTCCCCAGTATCCCCTGCTCTGCCCTCTCCCCACCCTGTCTTATCTTTTGCTCTGCCCTCTCCCCACTATCCCCTGATCTGCCCTCAGCACACCCTGTCTTATCCCCTGCTCTGCCCTCAGCCCACCCTGTCGTATCCCCTGATCTGCCCTTCCACCCCCCCTGTCGTATCCCCTGCTCTGCCCTCAGCCCACCCTGTCGTATCCCCTGCTCTGCCCTCTCACCACCCTGTCGTATCTCCTGCTCTGCCCTCAGCCCACCCGTCGTATCCACTGCTCTGCCCTCTCACCACCCTGTAGTATCCCCTGCTCTGCCCTAAGCCCACCCTGTTGTGTTCCCTGCTATGCCCTCTCACCACCCTGTCGTATCCCCTGCTCTGCCCTCAGCCCACCCTGTCGTATCCCCTGATCTGCCCTCTCCCCAGTATCCCCTGCTCTGCCCTCTCCCCACCCTGTCGTATCCCCTGCTCTGCCCTCTCACCACCCTGTCGTATCCCCTGATCTGCCCTCTCCCCACCCTGTCGTATCCCCTGATCTGCCCTCTCCCCACCCTGTCGTATCCCCTGATCTGCCCTCTCCCCACCCTGTCGTATCCCCTGCTCTGCCCTCTCTCCACCCTGTCGTATCCCCTGCTCTGCCCTCTCCCCACACTGTCGTATCCCCTGCTCTCCCCTCAGCCCACCCTGTCGTATCCCCTGCTCTGCCATCTCCCCACCCTGTCGTTCCCCTGCTCTGCCCTCTCCCCACACTGTCGTATCCCCTGATCTGCCCTCTCACCACCCTGTCGTATACCCTGCTCTGCCCTCTCCCCACCCTGTCGTATCCCTTGCTTTGCCCTCTCCCCAGTCTCCCCTGCTCTGCCCTCTCACCACCCTGTCGTATCCCCTTATCAGCCCTCAGCCCACACTGTCGTATCCCCTGATCTGCCCTCAGCCCACCCTGTCGTATCCCCTGCTCTGCCCTCAGCCCACCCTGTTGTATCCCCTGCTCTGCCCTCTCCCAACCCTGTCGTATCCCCTGCTCTGCCCTCTCACCACCCTGTCGTATCCCCTGCTCTGCCCTCTCCCCACCCTGTCGTATCCCATGCTCTGCCCTCTCCCCAGTCTCCCCTGCTCTGCCCTCTCACCACCCTGTCGTATCCCCTTATCAGCCCTCAGCCCACACTGTCGTATCCCCTGATCTGCCCTCAGCCCACCCTGTTGTATCCCCTGCTCTGCCCTCTCCCCACCCTGTCGTATCCCCTGCTCTGCCCTCTCCTCTCTGTCGTATCCCCTGCTCTGCCCACTCACCACCCTGTCGTATCTCCTGCTCCGCCCTCTCCCCACCCTGTCGTATCCCCTGCTCTGCCCTCTCCCCAGTATCCCCTGCTCTGCCCTCTCCCCACCCTGTCGTATCCCCTGCTCCGCCCTCTCCCCACCCTGTCTTATCCCCCTGTTCTGCCCTCTCCCCAGTATCCCCTGCTCTGCCCTCTCACCACCCTGTCGTATCCCCTGCTCTGCCCTCTCACCACCCTGTCGTATCCCCTGCTCTGCCCTCTCACCACCCTGTCGTATCCCCTGCTCTGCCCTCTCCCCACCCATTCGTATCCCCTTATCAGCCCTCAGCCCACACTATCGTAGCCCCTGATCTGCCCTCAACCCACCCTGTCGTATCCCCTGCTCCGCCCTCTCCCCAGTCTCCCCTGCTCTGCCCTCTCACCACCCTATCGTATCCCCTTATCAGCCCTCAGCCCACACTGTCGTATCCCCTGATCTGCCCTCAGCCCACCCTGTCGTATCTCCTGCTCTGCCCTCTCCCCACCCTGTCGTATCCCCTGCTCTGCCCTCTCCCCACCCTGTCGTATCCCCTTATCAGCCCTCAGCCCACACTGTCGTATCCCTGATCTGCCCTCAGCCCACCCTGTCGTATCCCCTGCTCTGCCCTCAGCCCACCCTGTTGTATCCCCTGCTCTGCCCTCTCCCAACCCTGTCGTATCCCCTGCTCTGCCCTCTCACCACCCTGTCGTATCCCCTGCTCTGCCCTCTCCCCACCCTGTCGTATCCCATGCTCTGCCCTCTCCCCAGTCTCCCCTGCTCTGCCCTCTCACCACCCTGTCGTATCCCCTTATCAGCCCTCAGCCCACACTGTCGTATCCCCTGATCTGCCCCCAGCCCACCCTGTCGTATGCCCTGCTCTGCCCTCTCCCCACCCTGTCGTATCCCCTGCTCTGCCCTCTCCCCACCCTGTCGTATCCCCTACTCTGCCCTCTCACCACCCTGTCGTATCCCCTGCTCCGCCCTCTCCCCACCCTGTCGTATCCCCTGCTTTGCCCTCTCCCCAGTATCCCCTGATCTGCCCTCTCCCCACCCTGTCGTATCCCCTGCTTCGCCCTCTCCCCCCCTGTTGTATCCTCTGTTCTGCCCTCTCCCCAGTAGCCTCTGCTCTGCCCTCTCACCACCCTGTCGTATCCCCTGCTCTGCCCTCTCCCCACTCTGTCGTATCCCCTGCTCCGCCCTCTCCCCACCCTGTCGTATCCCCTGCTCTGCCCTCTCCCTAGTATCCCCTGTTCTGCCCTCTCACCACCCTGTCGTATCCCCTGCTCTGCCCTCTCACCAACCTGTCGTATCCCCTGCTCTGCCCTCTCACCACCCTGTCGTATCCCCTGCTCTGCCCTCTCACCACCCTGTCGTATCCCCTGCTCTGCCCTCTCCCCAGTATCTCCTGCTCTGACCTCTTACCACCCTGTCGTATCCCCTGCTCTGCCCTCTCCCCACCCTGCGTATCCCATGTTCTGCCCTCTCTCCACCCTGTCGTATCCCCTGCTCTGCCCTCTCACCACCCTGTCGTATCCCCTGCTCTGCCCTCTCACAATCCTGTCGTATCCCCTGCTCTGCCCTCTCCCCAGTATCCCCTGCTCTGCCATCTCCCCACCCTGTCGTATCCCCTGATCTGCCCTCTCCCCAGTATCCCCTGCTCTGCCCTCTCCCCACCCTGGCGTATCCCCTGCTCTGCCCTCTCCCCAGTATCCCCTGATCTGCCCTCAGCCCACCCTGTCGTATCCCCTGCTTTGCCCTCAGCCCACCCTGTCGTATCCCCTGATCTGCCCTTCCCCCCCCCCCTGTCGTATCCCCTGCTCTGCCCTCAGCCCACCCTGTCGTATCCCCTGCTCTGCCCTCTCACCCCCCGTTCGTATCTCCTGCTCTGCCCTCAGCCCACCCTGTCGTATCCACTGCTCTGCCCTCTCACCACCCTGTAGTATCCCCTGCTCTGCCCTAAGCCCACCCTGTCGTGTTCCCTGCTCTGCCCTCTCACCACTCTGTCGTATCCCCTGCTCTGCCCTCAGCCCACCCTGTCGTATCCCCTGATCTGCCCTCTCCCCAGTATCCCCTGCTCTGCCCTCTCCCCACCCTGTCGTATCCCCTGCTCTGCCCTCTCACCACCCTGTCGTATCCCCTGATCTGCCCTCTCCCCACCCTGTCGTATCCCCTGATCTGCCCTCTCCCCACCCTGTCGTATCCCCTGATCTGCCCTCTCCCCACTCTGTCGTATCCCCTGCTCTGCCCTCTCTCCACCCTGTCGTATCCCCTGCTCTGCCCTCTCCCCACACTGTCGTATCCCCTGCTCTCCCCTCAGCCCACCCTGTCGTATCCCCTGCTCTGCCCTCTCCCCACCCTGTCGTTCCCCTGCTCTGCCCTCTCCCCACACTGTCGTATCCCCTGATCTGCCCTCTCACCACCCTGTCGTATACCCTGCTCTGCCCTCTCCCCACCCTGTCGTATCCCTTGCTCTGCCCTCTCCCCAGTCTCCCCTGCTCTGCCCTCTCACCACCCTGTCGTATCCCCTTATCAGCCCTCAGCCCACACTGTCGTATCCCCTGATATGCCCTCAGCCCACCCTGTCGTATCTCCTGCTCTGCCCTCTCCCCACCATGTCGTATCCCCTGCTCTTCCCTCTCCCCACCCTGTCGTATCCCCTTATCAGCCCTCAGCCCAAACTGTCGTATCCCCTGATCTGCCCTCAGCCCACCCTGTCGTATCCCCTGCTCTGCCCTCAGCCCACCCTGTTGTATCCCCTGCTCTGCCCTCTCCCAACCCTGTCGTATCCCCTGCTCTGCCCTCTCACCACCCTGTCGTATCCCCTGCTCTGCCCTCTCCCCACCCTGTCGTATCCCATGCTCTGCCCTCTCCCCAGTATCCCCTGCTCTGCCCTCTCACCACCCTGTCGTATCCCCTTATCAGCCCTCAGCCCACACTGTCGTATCCCCTGATCTGCCCTCAGCCCACCCTGTCGTATCCCCTGCTCTGCCCTCTCCCCACCCTGTCGTATCCCCTGCTCTGCCCTCTCCCCTCTGTCGTATCCCCTGCTCTGCCCTCTCACCACCCTGTCGTATCCCCTGCTCCGCCTTCTCCCCACCCTGTCGTATCCCCTGCTCTGCCCTCTCCCCAGTATCCCCTGCTCTGCCCTCTCCCCACCCTGTCGTATCCCCTGCTCCGCACTCTCTCCACCCTGTCGTATGCCCGGTTCTGCCCTCTCCCCAGTATCCCCTGCTCTGCCCTCTCACCACCCTGTCGTATCCCCTGCTCTGCCCTCTCACCACCCTGTCGTATCCCCTGCTCTGCCCTCTCACCACCCTGTCGTATCCCCTGCTCTGCCCTCTCACCACCCTGTCGTATCCCCTGCTCTGCCCTCTCCCCAGTATCCCCTGCTCCGCCCTCTCACCACCCTGTCGTATCCTCTGCTCTGCCCTCTCCCCACCCATGCGTATCCGCTGTTCTGCTCTCTCTCTCTCCACCCTGTCGTATCCCCTGCTCTGCCCTCTCACCACCCTGTCGTATCCCCTGCTCTGCCCTCTCACCACCCTGTCGTATCCCCTGCTCTGCCCTCTCCCCAGTATCCCCTGCTCTGCCCTCTCACCACCCTGTCGTATCCCCTGCTCTGCCCTCTCCCCACCCTGCGTATCCCCTGTTCTGCCCTCTCTTCACCCTGTCGTATCCCCTGCGCTGCCCTCAGCCCACCCTGTCGTATCCCCTGCTCTGCCCTCTCACCACCCTGTCGTATCCCCTGCTCTGCCCTCAGCCCACCCTGTCGTATCCAATGCTCTGCCTTCTCACCACCCTGTCGTATCTCCTGCTCTTCCCTATCACCACCCTGTCGTATCCCCTGCTCTGCCCTCCCCCCACCCTGTCATATCCCCTGCTCTGCCCTCTCCACACCCTGTGGTATCCCCTGCTCTGCCCTCTCATCACCCTGTCGTATCCCCTGCTCTGCCCTCTCACCACCCTGTCGTATCCCCTGCTCTGCCCTCTCCCCAGTATCCCCTGCTCTGCCCTCTCACCACCCTGTCGTATCCCCTGCTCTGCCCTCTCCCCACCCTGCGTATCCCCTGTTCTGCCCTCTCTCCACCCTGTCGTATCCCCTGCTCTGCCCTCTCACCACCCTGTCGTATCCCCTGCTCTGCCCTCTCACAATCCTGTCGTATCCCCTGCTCTGCCCTCTCCCCAGTATCCCCTGCTCTGCCATCTCCCCACCCTGTCGTATCCCCTGCTCTGCCCTCTCACAATCCTGTCGTATCCCCTGCTCTGCCCTCTCCCCAGTATCCCCTGCTCTGCCATCTCCCCACCCTGTCGTATCCCCTGATCTGCCCTCTCCCCAGTATCCCCTGCTCTGCCCTCTCCCCACCCTGTCTTATCTTTTGCTCTGCCCTCTCCCCAGTATCCCCTGATCTGCCCTCAGCCCACCCTGTCGTATCCCCTGCTCTGCCCTCAGCCCACCCTGTCGTATCCCCTGATCTGCCCTTCCACCCCCCCTGTCGTATCCCCTGCTCTGCCCTCAGCCCACCCTGTCGTATCCCCTGCTCTGCCCTCTCACCACCCTGTCGTATCCCCTGCTCTGCCCTCTCACAATCCTGTCGTATCCCCTGCTCTGCCCTCTCCCCAGTATCCCCTGCTCTGCCATCTCCCCACCCTGTCGTATCCCCTGCTCTGCCCTCTCACAATCCTGTCGTATCCCCTGCTCTGCCCTCTCCCCAGTATCCCCTGCTCTGCCATCTCCCCACCCTGTCGTATCCCCTGATCTGCCCTCTCCCCAGTATCCCCTGCTCTGCCCTCTCCCCACCCTGTCTTATCTTTTGCTCTGCCCTCTCCCCAGTATCCCCTGATCTGCCCTCAGCCCACCCTGTCGTATCCCCTGCTCTGCCCTCAGCCCACCCTGTCGTATCCCCTGATCTGCCCTTCCACCCCCCCCCTGTCGTATCCCCTGCTCTGCCCTCAGCCCACCCTGTCGTATCCCCTGCTCTGCCCTCTCACCACCCTGTCGTATCTCCTGCTCTGCCCTCAGCCCACCCTGTCGTATCCACTGCTCTGCCCTCTCACCACCCTGTAGTATCCTCTGCTCTGCCCTAAGCCCACCCTCTCGTGTTCCCTGCTCTGCCCTCTCACCACCCTGTCGTATCCCCTGCTCTGCCCTCAGCCCACCCTGTCGTATCCCCTGATCTGCCCTCTCCCCAGTATCCCCTGCTCTGCCCTCTCCCCACCCTGTCGTATCCCCTGCTCTGCCCTCTCCCCAGTATCCCCTGCTCTGCCCTCTCCCCACCCTGTCGTATCCCCTGCTCCGCCCTCTCCCCACCCTGTGGTATCCCCCTGCTCTGCCCTCTCCCCAGTATCCCCTGCTCTGCCCTCTCACCACCCTGTCGTATCCCCTGCTCTGCCCTCTCCCAACCCTGTCATATCCCCTGCTCTGCCCTCTCACCACCCTGTCGTATCCCCTGCTCTGCCCTCTCCCCACCCTGTCGTATCCCATGCTCTGCCCTCTCCCCAGTCTCCCCTGCTCTGCCCTCTCACCACCCTGCCGTATCCCCTTATCAGCCCTCAGCCCACACTGTCGTATCCCCTGATCTGCCCTCAGCCCACCCTGTCGTATCCCCTGCTCTGCCCTCAGCCCACCCTGTTGTATCCCCTGCTCTGCCCTCTCCCAACCCTGTCGTATCCCCTGCTCTGCCCTCTCACCACCCTGTCGTATCCCCTGCTCTGCCCTCTCCCCACCCTGTCGTATCCCATGCTCTGCCCTCTCCCCAGTCTCCCCTGCTCTGCCCTCTCACCACCCTGTCGTATCCCCTTATCAGCCCTCAGCCCACACTGTCGTATCCCCTGATCTGCCCCCAGCCCACCCTGTCGTATGCCCTGCTCTGCCCTCTCCCCACCCTGTCGTATCCCCTGCTCTGCCCTCTCCCCACCCTGTCGTATCCCCTACTCTGCCCTCTCACCACCCTGTCGTATCCCCTGCTCCGCCCTCTCCCCACCCTGTCGTATCCCCTGCTTTGCCCTCTCCCCATTATCCCCTGATGTGCCCTCTCCCCACCCTGTCGTATCCCCTGCTTCGCCCTCTCCCCCCCTGTTGTATCCTCTGTTCTGCCCTCTCCCCAGTAGCCTCTGCTCTGCCCTCTCACCACCCTGTCGTATCCCCTGCTCTGCCCTCTCCCCACTCTGTCGTATCCCCTGCTCCGCCCTCTCCCCACCCTGTCGTATCCCCTGCTCTGCCCTCTCCCTAGTATCCCCTGTTCTGCCCTCTCACCACCCTGTCGTATCCCCTGCTCTGCCCTCTCACCACCCTGTCGTATCCCCTGCTCTGCCCTCTCACCACCCTGTCGTATCCCCTGCTCTGCCCTCTCCCCACCCTGCGTATCCCATGTTCTGCCCTCTCTCCACCCTGTCGTATCCCCTGCTCTGCCCTCTCACCACCCTGTCGTATCCCCTGCTCTGCCCTCTCACAATCCTGTCGTATCCCCTGCTCTGCCCTCTCCCCAGTATCCCCTGCTCTGCCATCTCCCCACCCTGTCGTATCCCCTGATCTGCCCTCTCCCCAGTATCCCCTGCTCTGCCCTCTCCCCACCCTGGCGTATCCCCTGCTCTGCCCTCTCCCCAGTATCCCCTGATCTGCCCTCAGCCCACCCTGTCGTATCCCCTGCTTTGCCCTCAGCCCACCCTGTCGTATCCCCTGATCTGCCCTTCCCCCCCCCCCTGTCGTATCCCCTGCTCTGCCCTCAGCCCACCCTGTCGTATCCCCTGCTCTGCCCTCTCACCCCCCGTTCGTATCTCCTGCTCTGCCCTCAGCCCACCCTGTCGTATCCACTGCTCTGCCCTCTCACCACCCTGTAGTATCCCCTGCTCTGCCCTAAGCCCACCCTGTCGTGTTCCCTGCTCTGCCCTCTCACCACTCTGTCGTATCCCCTGCTCTGCCCTCAGCCCACCCTGTCGTATCCCCTGATCTGCCCTCTCCCCAGTATCCCCTGCTCTGCCCTCTCCCCACCCTGTCGTATCCCCTGCTCTGCCCTCTCACCACCCTGTCGTATCCCCTGATCTGCCCTCTCCCCACCCTGTCGTATCCCCTGATCTGCCCTCTCCCCACCCTGTCGTATCCCCTGATCTGCCCTCTCCTCACTCTGTCGTATCCCCTGCTCTGCCCTCTCTCCACCCTGTCGTATCCCCTGCTCTGCCCTCTCCCCACACTGTCGTATCCCCTGCTCTCCCCTCAGCCCACCCTGTCGTATCCCCTGCTCTGCCCTCTCCCCACCCTGTCGTTCCCCTGATCTGCCCTCTCCCCACACTGTCGTATCCCCTGATCTGCCCTCTCACCACCCTGTCGTATACCCTGCTCTGCCCTCTCCCCACCCTGTCGTATCCCTTGCTCTGCCCTCTCCCCAGTCTCCCCTGCTCTGCCCTCTCACCACCCTGTCGTATCCCCTTATCAGCCCTCAGCCCACACTGTCGTATCCCCTGATATGCCCTCAGCCCACCCTGTCGTATCTCCTGCTCTGCCCTCTCCCCACCATGTCGTATCCCCTGCTCTTCCCTCTCCCCACCCTGTCGTATCCCCTTATCAGCCCTCAGCCCAAACTGTCGTATCCCCTGATCTTCCCTCAGCCCACCCTGTCGTATCCCCTGCTCTGCCCTCAGCCCACCCTGTTGTATCCCCTGCTCTGCCCTCTCCCAACCCTGTCGTATCCCCTGCTCTGCCCTCTCACCACCCTGTCGTATCCCCTGCTCTGCCCTCTCCCCACCCTGTCGTATCCCATGCTCTGCCCTCTCCCCAGTCTCCCCTGCTCTGCCCTCTCACCACCCTGTCGTATCCCCTTATCAGCCCTCAGCCCACACTGTCGTATCCCCTGATCTGCCCTCAGCCCACCCTGTCGTATCCCCTGCTCTGCCCTCTCCCCACCCTGTCGTATCCCCTGCTCTGCCCTCTCCCCTCTGTCGTATCCCCTGCTCTGTCCTCTCACCACCCTGTCGTATCCCCTGCTCCGCCTTCTCCCCACCCTGTCGTATCCCCTGCTCTGCCCTCTCCCCAGTATCCCCTGCTCTGCCCTCTCCCCACCCTGTCGTATCCCCTGCTCCGCACTCTCCCCAACCTGTCGTATGCCCGGTTCTGCCCTCTCCCCAGTATCCCCTGCTCTGCCCTCTCACCACCCTGTCGTATCCCCTGCTCTGCCCTCTCACCACCCTGTCGTATCCCCTGATCTGCCCTCTCACCACCCTGTCGTATCCCCTGCTCTGCCCTCTCACCACCCTGTCGTATCCCCTGCTCTGCCCTCTCCCCAGTATCCCCTGCTCCGCCCTCTCACCACCCTGTCGTATCCTCTGCTCTGCCCTCTCCCCACCCATGCGTATCCGCTGTTCTGCTCTCTCTCTCCACCCTGTCGTATCCCCTGCTCTGCCCTCTCACCACCCTGTCGTATCCCCTGCTCTGCCCTCTCACCACCCTGTCGTATCCCCTGCTCTGCCCTCTCCCCAGTATCCCCTGCTCTGCCCTCTCACCACCCTGTCGTATCCCCTGCTCTGCCCTCTCCCCACCCTGCGTATCCCCTGTTCTGCCCTTTCTTCACCCTGTCGTATCCCCTGCGCTGCCCTCAGCCCACCCTGTCGTATCCCCTGCTCTGCCCTCTCACCACCCTGTCGTATCCCCTGCTCTGCCCTCAGCCCACCCTGTCGTATCCAATGCTCTGCCTTCTCACCACCCTGTCGTATCTCCTGCTCTTCCCTATCACCACCCTGTCGTATCCCCTGCTCTGCCCTCCCCCCACCCTGTCATATCCCCTGCTCTGCCCTCTCCACACCCTGTGGTATCCCCTGCTCTGCCCTCTCATCACCCTGTCGTATCCCCTGCTCTGCCCTCTCACCACCCTGTCGTATCCCCTGCTCTGCCCTCTCCCCAGTATCCCCTGCTCTGCCCTCTCACCACCCTGTCGTATCCCCTGCTCTGCCCTCTCCCCACCCTGCGTATCCCCTGTTCTGCCCTCTCTCCACCCTGTCGTATCCCCTGCTCTGCCCTCTCACCACCCTGTCGTATCCCCTGCTCTGCCCTCTCACAATCCTGTCGTATCCCCTGCTCTGCCCTCTCCCCAGTATCCCCTGCTCTGCCATCTCCCCACCCTGTCGTATCCCCTGCTCTGCCCTCTCACAATCCTGTCGTATCCCCTGCTCTGCCCTCTCCCCAGTATCCCCTGCTCTGCCATCTCCCCACCCTGTCGTATCCCCTGATCTGCCCTCTCCCCAGTATCCCCTGCTCTGCCCTCTCCCCACCCTGTCTTATCTTTTGCTCTGCCCTCTCCCCAGTATCCCCTGATCTGCCCTCAGCCCACCCTGTCGTATCCCCTGCTCTGCCCTCAGCCCACCCTGTCGTATCCCCTGATCTGCCCTTCCACCCCCCCTGTCGTATCCCCTGCTCTGCCCTCAGCCCACCCTGTCGTATCCCCTGCTCTGCCCTCTCACCACCCTGTCGTATCCCCTGCTCTGCCCTCTCACAATCCTGTCGTATCCCCTGCTCTGCCCTCTCCCCAGTATCCCCTGCTCTGCCATCTCCCCACCCTGTCGTATCCCCTGCTCTGCCCTCTCACAATCCTGTCGTATCCCCTGCTCTGCCCTCTCCCGAGTATCCCCTGCTCTGCCATCTCCCCACCCTGTCGTATCCCCTGATCTGCCCTCTCCCCAGTATCCCCTGCTCTGCCCTCTCCCCACCCTGTCTTATCTTTTGCTCTGCCCTCTCCCCAGTATCCCCTGATCTGCCCTCAGCCCACCCTGTCGTATCCCCTGCTCTGCCCTCAGCCCACCCTGTCGTATCCCCTGATCTGCCCTTCCACCCCCCCCCCCCCTGTCGTATCCCCTGCTCTGCCCTCAGCCCACCCTGTCGTATACCCTGCTCTGCCCTCTCACCACCCTGTCGTATCTCCTGCTCTGCCCTCAGCCCACCCTGTCGTATCCACTGCTCTGCCCTCTCACCACCCTGTAGTATCCCCTGCTCTGCCCTAAGCCCACCCTCTCGTGTTCCCTGCTCTGCCCTCTCACCACCCTGTCGTATCCCCTGCTCTGCCCTCAGCCCACCCTGTCGTATCCCCTGATCTGCCCTCTCCCCAGTATCCCCTGCTCTGCCCTCTCCCCACCCTGTCGTATCCCCTGATCTGCCCTCTCCCCAGTATCCCCTGCTCTGCCCTCTCCCCACCCTGTCGTATCCCCTGCTCCGCCCTCTCCCCACCCTGTGGTATCCCCCTGCTCTGCCCTCTCCCCAGTATCCCCTGCTCTGCCCTCTCACCACCCTGTCGTATCCCCTGCTCTGCCCTCTCCCAACCCTGTCATATCCCCTGCTCTGCCCTCTCACCACCCTGTCGTATCCCCTGCTCTGCCCTCTCCCCACCCTGTCGTATCCCATGCTCTGCCCTCTCCCCAGTCTCCCCTGCTCTGCCCTCTCACCACCCTGTCGTATCCCCTTATCAGCCCTCAGCCCACACTGTCGTATCCCCTGATCTGCCCTCAGCCCACCCTGTCGTATCCCCTGCTCTGCCCTCAGCCCACCCTGTTTTATCCCCTGCTCTGCCCTCTCCCAACCCTGTCGTATCCCCTGCTCTGCCCTCTCACCACCCTGTCGTATCCCCTGCTCTGCCCTCTCCCCACCCTGTCGTATCCCATGCTCTGCCCTCTCCCCAGTCTCCCCTGCTCTGCCCTCTCACCACCCTGTCGTATCCCCTTATCAGCCCTCAGCCCACACTGTCGTATCCCCTGATCTGCCCCCAGCCCACCCTGTCGTATGCCCTGCTCTGCCCTCTCCCCACCATGTCGTATCCCCTGCTCTGCCCTCTCCCCACCCTGTCGTATCCCCTACTCTGCCCTCTCACCACCCTGTCGTATCCCCTGCTCCGCCCTCTCCCCACCCTGTCGTATCCCCTGCTTTGCCCTCTCCCCATTATCCCCTGATGTGCCCTCTCCCCACCCTGTCGTATCCCCTGCTTCGCCCTCTCCCCCCTGTTGTATCCTCTGTTCTGCCCTCTCCCCAGTAGCCTCTGCTCTGCCCTCTCACCACCCTGTCGTATCCCCTGCTCTGCCCTCTCCCCACTCTGTCGTATCCCCTGCTCCGCCCTCTCCCCACCCTGTCGTATCCCCTGCTCTGCCCTCTCCCTAGTATCCCCTGTTCTGCCCTCTCACCACCCTGTCGTATCCCCTGCTCTGCCCTCTCACCACCCTGTCGTATCCCCTGCTCTGCCCTCTCACCACCCTGTCGTATCCCCTGCTCTGCCCTCTCACAATCCTGTCGTATCCCCTTCTCTGCCCTCTCCCCAGTATCCCCTGCTCTGCCATCTCCCCACCCTGTCGTATCCCCTGATCTGCCCTCTCCCCAGTATCCCCTGCTCTGCCCTCTCCCCACCCTGGCGTATCCCCTGCTCTGCCCTCTCCCCAGTATCCCCTGATCTGCCCTCAGCCCACCCTGTCGTATCCCCTGCTTTGCCCTCAGCCCACCCTGTCGTATCCCCTGATCTGCCCTTCCCCCCCCCTGTCGTATCCCCTGCTCTGCCCTCAGCCCACCCTGTCGTATCCCCTGCTCTGCCCTCTCACCCCCCGTTCGTATCTCCTGCTCTGCCCTCAGCCCACCCTGTCGTATCCACTGCTCTGCCCTCTCACCACCCTGTAGTATCCCCTGCTCTGCCCTAAGCCCACCCTGTCGTGTTCCCTGCTCTGCCCTCTCACCACTCTGTCGTATCCCCTGCTCTGCCCTCAGCCCACCCTGTCGTATCCCCTGATCTGCCCTCTCCCCAGTATCCCCTGCTCTGCCCTCTCCCCACCCTGTCGTATCCCCTGCTCTGCCCTCTCACCACCCTGTCGTATCCCCTGATCTGCCCTCTCCCCACCCTGTCGTATCCCCTGATCTGCCCTCTCCCCACCCTGTCGTATCCCCTGATCTGCCCTCTCCTCACTCTGTCGTATCCCCTGCTCTGCCCTCTCTCCACCCTGTCGTATCCCCTGCTCTGCCCTCTCCCCACACTGTCGTATCCCCTGCTCTCCCCTCAGCCCACCCTGTCGTATCCCCTGCTCTGCCCTCTCCCCACCCTGTCGTTCCCCTGCTCTGCCCTCTCCCCACACTGTCGTATCCCCTGATCTGCCCTCTCACCACCCTGTCGTATACCCTGCTCTGCCCTCTCCCCACCCTGTCGTATCCCTTGCTCTGCCCTCTCCCCAGTCTCCCCTGCTCTGCCCTCTCACCACCCTGTCGTATCCCCTTATCAGCCCTCAGCCCACACTGTCGTATCCCCTGATATGCCCTCAGCCCACCCAGTCGTATCTCCTGCTCTGCCCTCTCCCCACCATGTCGTATCCCCTGCTCTTCCCTCTCCCCACCCTGTCGTATCCCCTTATCAGCCCTCAGCCCAAACTGTCGTATCCCCTGATCTGCCCTCAGCCCACCCTGTCGTATCCCCTGCTCTGCCCTCAGCCCACCCTGTTGTATCCCCTGCTCTGCCCTCTCCCAACCCTGTCGTATCCCCTGCTCTGCCCTCTCACCACCCTGTCGTATCCCCTGCTCTGCCCTCTCCCCACCCTGTCGTATCCCATGCTCTGCCCTCTCCCCAGTCTCCCCTGCTCTGCCCTCTCACCACCCTGTCGTATCCCCTTATCAGCCCTCAGCCCACACTGTCGTATCCCCTGATCTGCCCTCAGCCCACCCTGTCGTATCCCCTGCTCTGCCCTCTCCCCACCCTGTCGTATCCCCTGCTCTGCCCTCTCCCCTCTGTCGTATCCCCTGCTCTGCCCTCTCACCACCCTGTCGTATCCCCTGCTCCGCCTTCTCCCCACCCTGTCGTATCCCCTGCTCTGCCCTCTCCCCAGTATCCCCTGCTCTGCCCTCTCCCCACCCTGTCGTATCCCCTGCTCCGCACTCTCCCCACCCTGTCGTATGCCCGGTTCTGCCCTCTCCCCAGTATCCCCTGCTCTGCCCTCTCACCACCCTGTCGTATCCCCTGCTCTGCCCTCTCACCACCCTGTCGTATCCCCTGCTCTGCCCTCTCACCACCCTGTCGTATCCCCTGCTCTGCCCTCTCACCACCCTGTCGTATCCCCTGCTCTGCCCTCTCCCCAGTATCCCCTGCTCCGCCCTCTCACCACCCTGTCGTATCCTCTGCTCTGCCCTCTCCCCACCCATGCGTATCCGCTGTTCTGCTCTCTCTCTCCACCCTGTCGTATCCCCTGCTCTGCCCTCTCACCACCCTGTCGTATCCCCTGCTCTGCCCTCTCACCACCCTGTCGTATCCCCTGCTCTGCCCTCTCCCCAGTATCCCCTGCTCTGCCCTCTCACCACCCTGTCGTATCCCCTGCTCTGCCCTCTCCCCACCCTGCGTATCCCCTGTTCTGCCCTTTCTTCACCCTGTCGTATCCCCTGCGCTGCCCTCAGCCCACCCTGTCGTATCCCCTGCTCTGCCCTCTCACCACCCTGTCGTATCCCCTGCTCTGCCCTCAGCCCACCCTGTCGTATCCAATGCTCTGCCTTCTCACCACCCTGTCGTATCTCCTGCTCTTCCCTATCACCACCCTGTCGTATCCCCTGCTCTGCCCTCCCCCCACCCTGTCATATCCCCTGCTCTGCCCTCTCCACACCCTGTGGTATCCCCTGCTCTGCCCTCTCATCACCCTGTCGTATCCCCTGCTCTGCCCTCTCACCACCCTGTCGTATCCCCTGCTCTGCCCTCTCCCCAGTATCCCCTGCTCTGCCCTCTCACCACCCTGTCGTATCCCCTGCTCTGCCCTCTCCCCACCCTGCGTATCCCCTGTTCTGCCCTCTCTCCACCCTGTCGTATCCCCTGCTCTGCCCTCTCACCACCCTGTCGTATCCCCTGCTCTGCCCTCTCACAATCCTGTCGTATCCCCTGCTCTGCCCTCTCCCCAGTATCCCCTGCTCTGCCATCTCCCCACCCTGTCGTATCCCCTGCTCTGCCCTCTCACAATCCTGTCGTATCCCCTGCTCTGCCCTCTCCCCAGTATCCCCTGCTCTGCCATCTCCCCACCCTGTCGTATCCCCTGATCTGCCCTCTCCCCAGTATCCCCTGCTCTGCCCTCTCCCCACCCTGTCTTATCTTTTGCTCTGCCCTCTCCCCAGTATCCCCTGATCTGCCCTCAGCCCACCCTGTCGTATCCCCTGCTCTGCCCTCAGCCCACCCTGTCGTATCCCCTGATCTGCCCTTCCACCCCCCCCTGTCGTATCCCCTGCTCTGCCCTCAGCCCACCCTGTCGTATCCCCTGCTCTGCCCTCTCACCACCCTGTCGTATCCCCTGCTCTGCCCTCTCACAATCCTGTCGTATCCCCTGCTCTGCCCTCTCCCCAGTATCCCCTGCTCTGCCATCTCCCCACCCTGTCGTATCCCCTGCTCTGCCCTCTCACAATCCTGTCGTATCCCCTGCTCTGCCCTCTCCCCAGTATCCCCTGCTCTGCCATCTCCCCACCCTGTCGTATCCCCTGATCTGCCCTCTCCCCAGTATCCCCTGCTCTGCCCTCTCCCCACCCTGTCTTATCTTTTGCTCTGCCCTCTCCCCAGTATCCCCTGATCTGCCCTCAGCCCACCCTGTCGTATCCCCTGCTCTGCCCTCAGCCCACCCTGTCGTATCCCCTGATCTGCCCTTCCACCCCCCCCCCCTGTCGTATCCCCTGCTCTGCCCTCAGCCCACCCTGTCGTATACCCTGCTCTGCCCTCTCACCACCCTGTCGTATCTCCTGCTCTGCCCTCAGCCCACCCTGTCGTATCCACTGCTCTGCCCTCTCACCACCCTGTAGTATCCCCTGCTCTGCCCTAAGCCCACCCTCTCGTGTTCCCTGCTCTGCCCTCTCACCACCCTGTCGTATCCCCTGCTCTGCCCTCAGCCCACCCTGTCGTATCCCCTGATCTGCCCTCTCCCCAGTATCCCCTGCTCTGCCCTCTCCCCACCCTGTCGTATCCCCTGCTCTGCCCTCTCCCCAGTATCCCCTGCTCTGCCCTCTCCCCACCCTGTCGTATCCCCTGCTCCGCCCTCTCCCCACCCTGTGGTATCCCCCTGCTCTGCCCTCTCCCCAGTATCCCCTGCTCTGCCCTCTCACCACCCTGTCGTATCCCCTGCTCTGCCCTCTCCCAACCCTGTCATATCCCCTGCTCTGCCCTCTCACCACCCTGTCGTATCCCCTGCTCTGCCCTCTCCCCACCCTGTCGTATCCCATGCTCTGCCCTCTCCCCAGTCTCCCCTGCTCTGCCCTCTCACCACCCTGTCGTATCTCCTTATCAGCCCTCAGCCCACACTGTCGTATCCCCTGATCTGCCCTCAGCCCACCCTGTCGTATCCCCTGCTCTGCCCTCAGCCCACCCTGTTGTATCCCCTGCTCTGCCCTCTCCCAACCCTGTCGTATCCCCTGCTCTGCCCTCTCACCACCCTGTCGTATCCCCTGCTCTGCCCTCTCCCCACCCTGTCGTATCCCATGCTCTGCCCTCTCCCCAGTCTCCCCTGCTCTGCCCTCTCACCACCCTGTCGTATCCCCTTATCAGCCCTCAGCCCACACTGTCGTATCCCCTGATCTGCCCCCAGCCCACCCTGTCGTATGCCCTGCTCTGCCCTCTCCCGACCCTGTCGTATCCCCTGCTCTGCCCTCTCCCCACCCTGTCGTATCCCCTACTCTGCCCTCTCGCCACCCTGTCGTATCCCCTGCTCCGCCCTCTCCCCACCCTGTCGTATCCCCTGCTTTGCCCTCTCCCCATTATCCCCTGATGTGCCCTCTCCCCACCCTGTCGTATCCCCTGCTTCGCCCTCTCCCCCTGTTGTATCCTCTGTTCTGCCCTCTCCCCAGTAGCCTCTGCTCTGCCCTCTCACCACCCTGTCGTATCCCCTGCTCTGCCCTCTCCCCACTCTGTCGTATCCCCTGCTCCGCCCTCTCCCCACCCTGTCGTATCCCCTGCTCTGCCCTCTCCCTAGTATCCCCTGTTCTGCCCTCTCACCACCCTGTCGTATCCCCTGCTCTGCCCTCTCACCACCCTGTCGTATCCCCTGCTCTGCCCTCTCACCACCCTGTCGTATCCCCTGCTCTGCCCTCTCACCACCCTGTCGTATCCCCTGCTCTGCCCTCTCCCCAGTATCTCCTGCTCTGCCCTCTTACCACCCTGTCGTATCCCCTGCTCTGCCCTCTCCCCACCCTGCGTATCCCATGTTCTGCCCTCTCTCCACCCTGTCGTATCCCCTGCTCTGCCCTCTCACCACCCTGTCGTGTCCCCTGCTCTGCCCTCTCACAATCCTGTCGTATCCCCTGCTCTGCCCTCTCCCCAGTATCCCCTGCTCAGCCCTCTCCCCACCCTGGCGTATCCCCTGCTCTGCCCTCTCCCCAGTATCCCCTGATCTGCCCTCAGCCCACCCTGTCGTATCCCCTGCTTTGCCCTCAGCCCACCCTGTCGTATCCCCTGATCTGCCCTTCCCCCCCCCCCTGTCGTATCCCCTGCTCTGCCCTCAGCCCACCCTGTCGTATCCCCTGCTCTGCCCTCTCACCCCCCGTTCGTATCTCCTGCTCTGCCCTCAGCCCACCCTGTGGTATCCACTGCTCTGCCCTCTCACCACCCTGTAGTATCCCCTGCTCTGCCCTAAGCCCACCCTGTCGTGTTCCCTGCTCTGCCCTCTCACCACTCTGTCGTATCCCCTGCTCTGCCCTCAGCCCACCCTGTCGTATCCCCTGATCTGCCCTCTCCCCAGTATCCCCTGCTCTGCCCTCTCCCCACCCTGTCGTATCCCCTGCTCTGCCCTCTCACCACCCTGTCGTATCCCCTGATCTGCCCTCTCCCCACCCTGTCGTATCCCCTGATCTGCCCTCTCCCCACCCTGTCGTATCCCCTGATCTGCCCTCTCCCCACTCTGTCGTATCCCCTGCTCTGCCCTCTCTCCACCCTGTCGTATCCCCTGCTCTGCCCTCTCCCCACACTGTCGTATCCCCTGCTCTCCCCTCAGCCCACCCTGTCGTATCCCCTGCTCTGCCCTCTCCCCACCCTGTCGTTCCCCTGCTCTGCCCTCTCCCAACACTGTCGTATCCCCTGATCTGCCCTCTAACCACCCTGTCGTATACCCTGCTCTGCCCTCTAACCACCCTGTCGTATCCCTTGCTCTGCCCTCTCCCCAGTCTCCCCTGCTCTGCCCTCTCACCACCCTGTCGTATCCCCTTATCAGCCCTCAGCCCACACTGTCGTATCCCCTGATATGCCCTCAGCCCACCCTGTCGTATCTCCTGCTCTGCCCTCTCCCCACCATGTCGTATCCCCTGCTCTTCCCTCTCCCCACCCTGTCGTATCCCCTTATCAGCCCTCAGCCCAAACTGTCGTATCCCCTGATCTGCCCTCAGCCCACCCTGTCGTATCCCCTGCTCTGCCCTAAGCCCACCCTGTTGTATCCCCTGCTCTGCCCTCTCCCAACCCTGTCGTATCCCCTGCTCTCTCACCACCCTGTCGTATCCCCTGCTCTGCCCTCTCCCCACCCTGTCGTATCCCATGCTCTGCCCTCTCCCCAGTCTCCCCTGCTCTGCCCTCTCACCACCCTGTCGTATCCCCTGCTCTCTCACCACCCTGTCGTATCCCCTGCTCTGCCCTCTCCCCACCCTGTCGTATCCCATGCTCTGCCCTCTCCCCAGTCTCCCCTGCTCTGCCCTCTCACCACCCTGTCGTATCCCCTTATCAGCCCTCAGCCCACCCTGTCGTATCCCCTGCTCTGCCCTCTCCCCACCCTGTCGTATCCCCTGCTCTGCCCTCTCCCCTCTGTCGTATCCCCTGCTCTGCCCTCTCACCACCCTGTCGTATCCCCTGCTCCGCCTTCTCCCCACCCTGTCGTATCCCCTGCTCTGCCCTCTCCCCAGTATCCCCTGCTCTGCCCTCTCCCCACCCTGTCGTATCCCCTGCTCCGCACTCTCCCCACCCTGTCGTATGCCCGGTTCTGCCCTCTCCCCAGTATCCCCTGCTCTGCCCTCTCACCACCCTGTCGTATCCCCTGCTCTGCCCTCTCACCACCCTGTCGTATCCCCTGCTCTGCCCTCTCACCACCCTGTCGTATCCCCTGCTCTGCCCTCTCACCACCCTGTCGTATCCCCTGCTCTGCCCTCTCCCCAGTATCCCCTGCTCCGCCCTCTCACCACCCTGTCGTATCCTCTGCTCTGCCCTCTCCCCACCCATGCGTATCCGCTGTTCTGCTCTCTCTCTCCACCCTGTCGTATCCCCTGCTCTGCCCTCTCACCACCCTGTCGTATCCCCTGCTCTGCCCTATCACCACCCTGTCG
This sequence comes from Chirona hameri, assembly GCA_036785665.1. Taxonomy (NCBI): domain Eukaryota; kingdom Metazoa; phylum Arthropoda; class Thecostraca; order Balanomorpha; family Balanidae; genus Chirona; species Chirona hameri. The sequence goes on along the minus strand of JAXIVJ010000018.1, from coordinate 585,186 downwards.
TATCCCCTGCTCTGCCCTCTCCCCAGTATCCCCTGCTCTGCCCTCTCACCACCCTGTCGTATCCCCTGCTCTGCCCTCTCCCCACCCTGCGTATCCCCTGTTCTGCCCTCTCTTCACCCTGTCGTATCCCCTGCGCTGCCCTCAGCCCACCCTGTCGTATCCCCTGCTCTGCCCTCTCACCACCCTGTCGTATCCCCTGCTCTGCCCTCAGCCCACCCTGTCGTATCCCCTGCTCTGCCTTCTCACCACCCTGTCGTATCTCCTGCTCTTCCCTATCACCACCCTGTCGTATCCCCTGCTCTGCCCTCCCCCCACCCTGTCATATCCCCTGCTCTGCCCTCTCCACACCCTGTGGTATCCCCTGCTCTGCCCTCTCACCACCCTGTCGTATCCCCTGCTCTGCCCTCTCACCACCCTGTCGTATCCCCTGCTCTGCCCTCTCCCCAGTATCCCCTGCTCTGCCCTCTCACCACCCTGTCGTATCCCCTGCTCTGCCCTCTCCCCACCCTGCGTATCCCCTGTTCTGCCATCTCTCCACCCTGTCGTATCCCCTGCTCTGCCCTCTCACCACCCTGTCGTATCCCCTGCTCTGCCCTCTCACAATCCTGTCGTATCCCCTGCTCTGCCCTCTCCCCAGTATCCCCTGCTCTGCCATCTCCCCACCCTGTCGTATCCCCTGCTCTGCCCTCTCACAATCCTGTCGTATCCCCTGCTCTGCCCTCTCCCCAGTATCCCCTGCTCTGCCATCTCCCCACCCTGTCGTATCCCCTGATCTGCCCTCTCCCCAGTATCCCCTGCTCTGCCCTCTCCCCACCCTGTCTTATCTTTTGCTCTGCCCTCTCCCCAGTATCCCCTGATCTGCCCTCAGCCCACCCTGTCGTATCCCCTGCTCTGCCCTCAGCCCACCCTGTCGTATCCCCTGATCTGCCCTTCCACCCCCCCTGTCGTATCCCCTGCTCTGCCCTCAGCCCACCCTGTCGTATCCCCTGCTCTGCCCTCTCACCACCCTGTCGTATCCCCTGCTCTGCCCTCTCACAATCCTGTCGTATCCCCTGCTCTGCCCTCTCCCCAGTATCCCCTGCTCTGCCATCTCCCCACCCTGTCGTATCTGTAGCATCTGTCCGGCCACGAGCGGTGTGGCTGTATTGTAGCATCTGTCCGGCCACGAGCTGTGTGCCTGTCTGTAATATGACTAGTTCAGGTTAGATGCTTTTCACCAAGTGTTCTTCGCCTATATTATGTGAATCGTTCGTTTTAATAGGTGTCCCATTTTGCTCAACTTGCATTAGGTGGGTTTCGGTTAGAAGCTTAGGCTACCAGTCGGGACCACGGACACGCTCGGGTTCAGCCAGTCATCCCGTCTGTATATAGTCCAGTGTATACAACAGACCCGCGTCGCCGGTCGGCCATTGTTAGTGTTGGACAGCAGCAAAAAGTGGCGCAGTCATCCCTACTAACGATGACTGTGCACAATACCAGTCCTCACGTGATGTGCACGCGCTCTGTGATCACGTGATGTGCACGTGCTCGGTGAGTGACTGTGGGGGCGTAACGTAGCACACAAAGCGGCAGAACGTTCCAGAAGTACTGAACGATGACGCGCGAGTGCGGACTTTGTCTGAGTATAAATAGTCCTCACAGTGAATCAGGAGGAGGTAAGCCAGTCGACCACCCGACCGAGTGGAGTGAACACCGCCCTCTCTGCTGCCTCGACTACTAGACTCTGCCACTCTGACGCCGAGCCTCGACTACTAGACTCTGCCACTCTGACGCCGAGCCTCGACTACTAGACTCTGCCACTCTGACGCCGAGCCTCGACTACTAGACTCTGCCACTCTGACGCCGAGCCTCGACTACTAGACTCTGCCACTCTGACGCCGAGCCTCGACTACTAGACTCTGCCACTCTGACGCCGAGCCTCGACTACTAGACTCTGCCGCTCTGACGCCGATCCTGACTCTCTGTTGGCGATCTGAACCGAGGTCTGCCAAGTGTCTGTGTCTACGTGCATCGCCTTCTCTGCCAATAATATCTCTGCCGTCTTCATTCGACTTTGATAGTTCGAAGGAAGAGCCGACGCACAACCAGACACAACCAGACGGAAAACCGAGTCGTTACATTGGTGCCTTGTGACCCGGATATCTCTTCATCAGACTGTTGATGTCTGAAGAGCACCGCCAGGAGAGTCAGCGATTACCATCAACATCCAGATACCAACGGAGCCGGTGAGAGGAGAAGAGGAACCGGACTCTGCGAGACCCAACCTGGGCCGATTCTATCACCAGACGCGCACCAACCCAAACGCACGCCGAGGACCTACACGAGTGCAGCTGTCACTACTAGACTCTACAAACACATCAGCCCGGCCGAAATCGCGGCCACTCTCAAACCGCTGCCTGCATCCATCATCTGCGCCGCCGAATCTACCGCAAGAACCAACCCGACACCGCTCGCTCTGTTGAGTGCTGTATCAAGCTGGCCGACAACCGTGATCAGCAACACTGCAGCAGCGCAAGCACGGACCAGCAGCTCCGCGACAGCCCAGGCCCCCAACGCAGACGTGTGGTGAGAGGAACATCGCAGCAGCTACCGTGGGCTCGACAATCAGCAGGTAAGTGCCTCACACCCTCCCCTGTTGAAAATTTAGAACAAAGTAAAAACATGGAAGCCAGGGCAATGGTTGATCAGATGACAAATTGTGTCAAAAGTCTCGGAAACAAGTTAGCTTTATCGCAAACTCTAACGCCCAACAAAAAGACGACTTTTGATGGATCCAATGCTGATGCTTTTTCAAAATGGATGCTGGACATGGACGATATTTATGCTGCTGTCGATGGCGACGAACAACAGACCTTGTGGGCTGCTTCCCAGCTTCTCAAGGGAACTGCTAATGACTACTTTCGTGACATCAAAAACGGACTGACCTCATGGCCCCAACTTAAAGATATGATGGTCACTCGCTATGCTCATTTAAACCCGGCCGCCCGCTCCAAACAGAAACTCAGACAAGCCTTACAGCACACTACCGAAACGGTAGCAGACTTTGCTGAAAGGATTCGCTCCCTCGGCAACCAGGCCTACTCTGACAGACTCGCAGAAAAAGAAGTAACTGAAATCATTACTACTGCTTTCATTAACGGACTCAGGAACAGACGTCTGCAAAGTAGCATTGCCAGGAAAATGCCGACAACCTTGACAGACGCCTACAACCATGCCATGACAGAACAACGTATCAATGAGCATATTGCCTTGTTCAATGACAATACCTCCGCCCCTGAACCCATGGATTGCAATGCAATCACAAAGATGACAGACAGCATGCAACAAAAACTGGACACAGTGACGGACAAACTAGCTGACATTTGCCAGGTATTGACGACTAGACAACAGCCGCCACAACCGCCATTTCAGGTTCAACCCCAAGTACAGCAGCAGTACCAGCAACAACAGCAGCCCCGTTCACATCCCCACCCACAGCAGTTCCAGCAGCAGCGACATCGGCCATCGCAGTACCATCAGCAGTACCAGCATTCCCCTCAGCAGCAGTACCAGCAGCAGAATCGTGTGCCCAATCAGCAGTATCAGAACCGGTTCGACAACCGTCCCCCGCCACGTCACCCTGTCCAAACTAGGCCACCGCTGGGAACTGATGGAAATGTTCCACAGGATTACCGCTGGACGACTGATAATCGTCCCATTTGCCATTTCTGCGGCATTCCCGGTCACATCCAGCGAGCATGTCGTAAGAAAGAAGCCGCAGCCAACGCTGCACCTCAGTCCCATCGCCAGGGAAACTAGAGGAGCCTCACCCAGGAGAGGATAAGACGCAGACCGCGTATATCCTACAGGTAAGCGAAGATTGTCCCTACATAGATATACACATTGGCACACATCCCTTCAGAACACTTCTCGACACAGGCGCGCAACTTTCCCTAGTTAGCGAAGAATTTGTGAAATTATGTGACCCACAATTGGTCAAACCAACTCAAAGCCCTACAAAAATTACCCTACGTTCTGCTACCGGTCATACACTCGAAGTGTCTGAAACGGTGAGAATTCGCATCACGCTAGGAAAAGTGCGAATGTATCATGATTTTGTAGTAGTGAAAGACTTCAAACATGATATGATTCTCGGAATTGACTTCTTGAAAGCTCGCAAAGCCATACTTGATTTTGAAAGTCAGACTCTCATTATCGGAAGCTCAGTGTACCCATTGAAAGAAAAACAAGGCGTCCAGACAAAGAAAGAAAGAAATCTTGTGAGACTAGCGGAGGATGTAGACGTCCTCCCACGTTCGGACGTGCAGGTCAAATGCTTCATTTCCAAAAAGAAGCAAGCTGGTGAAAATTTTATAGTCTCACAACTACCCTCGTCACCATGTTTTGAGGACGAACCAGGCATTTTGATGCCAAATGCACTGGTCAAGCTTTCCAAAAACAAGCATATCCCTTGGGCTATTGTCAATGACACTGGCAGATTTATCCATTTCAAGAAAGGTCAAGTACTGGGAACCGCTACAAAGCACAAGGAAGACGATCAAAATCCGAATATCTCTTCTGTTACGGCAGAAGAACAGAAACAAAAAGAATTCAGTCCCTCAGACATCCTTTCCACTTTCAACTTAGATCACATTCCAGCAGACCAATGCGAAGCCTTGGTCAAACTTTTGGAAGCCAATCTAGACATTTTTGTGCAAAAAGATGATGAATTGACTTCTACAAATGTCACAGAAATGAGAATTAACACGCAAGACCACCCCCCGACCTATCAAGCCCCCAGACGGCCACCATTAGCCTATCGCCCCATTCTAGAAGAACAAGTACAAGACATGTTAAATGCTAACGTAATTAGACGTAGCAATTCACCTTGGATGTCTCCGGTACTTTTAGTACCAAAGAAAGATGGCTCTATGAGATTTTGTGTAGACTTTCGTAAAGTAAACGCCATTACAGTGCGTCCTGCAGCCAGCATACCGTCAGCAGAAGACATCTTTTACGCGTTAGGAAAATCAAAGTTTCGAACTAGTTTGGATATGAAGCAAGGTTTTTGGCAAATTCCAATCAAAGAAGAAGACAAAGAGAAGACTGCTTTTGGCACAGATGCAGGTGTATTCGAGTTCAACAAGATGGCTTTTGGCCTGGCCGGGTCACCAGCTGTCTTTCAAAATTGCATGAATGCAGTTTTGGGTGAAATCCGCCATTTTGCACTTGCCTTTGTAGATGACATTATAGTGTTCAGTGAGACTTTTGAGGACCATATCAAGCACTTGGAAGACGTATTTAACAAAATACGCAAAGCCAACCTCAAATTAAAGATTTCGAAATGTGATTTCATTAACAAAGAACTCAATTACCTTGGTCACATCATCTCAGACAAAGGAATTTCAGTTGATGCGGAAAAGGTATCAGCGGTAAAGAATCTTCAGCCTCCGGAAAATATCCGTGAAGTTCGCAGTTTCTTGGGTATGACTTCGTACTACAGGAAGTACGTTCCAAATTTCAGCAAAATCGCAAAACCTCTCACAGCCCTCACACGCAAAAACGCTCGTTTCAAATGGACAGACGAAGCTCAAAGCGCGTTTGAATTTCTCAAAAGCGCTCTGCTTCAGGCTCCTATTTTAGCATTCCCCGACATTTCGAAACCCTTCAAGTTATATACCGACGCATCACAGTATGCAATGGGTGCAGTTCTAATGCAAGAACACGAAGGTCACAATCGTGTTATCCAGTATGTTTCACATCAGTTCTCAGAACAAAAGCAAAAATGGCCTACAATCGAGCGAGAAGCATTTGCTATTGTTTACAGTCTAGAGAAACTCAGATCTATCTTGATCGGCACAGATATCACTGTGTATACTGATCACAAGCCTCTAAAACATCTGTTCACCAGTGAAATGAAAAACCCACGTATACAAAGATGGGCCATCATTCTTGGTGAATATGCATGCAAAATTGAGTACATTTCTGGTCCTAAAAATGTAGCTGCTGACATGTTGTCACGCTTACATAACACGCCTTATGCTGGAAATCTGAACGACAATGAACATTTAGACTGGCAAGGAGAAACCGCCGACATTAACGTAGTAGACAATGCTGTCAAAATGTCAATCGAATCAGATGAAGTAGAAAAGAAACCACTAGACTATCGTGACTTTGATGAAGAAGTACTTAGACAAGCTCAACTTGAGGATGATGAATTACAAACTATTATTTCGGAGCTACAGGCCAAAGAACCAAATCCCCAAGTATTGTCGAAATACTGTTTCGAAGATGATCTTCTATACCATGTTGAAAAAGGTACAAAAACAAGGCCACAAACTCGCATGCAACTTGTTATTCCACCTGCCTATCAAAAGATTGTTCTTGAAGGTGCCCACGATGGTTACTTAGGAGGACATTTAGGCATAGAGAAAACAACTGACAAAATTCTTAAATCATACTATTGGCCAAACCTTCTAAAAGATATCATACAATATGTTCAGTCCTGCGAAACTTGCCAACGAAAGAAATTGAGCAAAGAACGACGACCGATGCAGGACATGCCGATGCCTAATGCACCCATGGAAATTGTAGGTATCGACACTTGTGGTCCGTTTCCCGTTTCTGAAGGAGGAAACAAATATGTTTGCACTATTGTAGATCATTTCAGCGGATGGCCGGAGGCCTATGCCATTCCTGATAAATCCGCCAATACTATAGCTCAGCTTATAATGGGTGAATTCATCCCACGCCATGGATGCCCAAGACTCATTATTAGCGATCAAGGAACGGAGTACTGCAATGCACTATTGGATATTGTGAACAAGGAATTGGGAATTTCAAGGATTCACACGTCCAGCTATCACCCTCAGTCTAACGGAAAAACAGAACGCTTTCATCGTTGTATGAATGAGATGATCCAAAAACAAATCAGTGAAGATCAAAACACGTGGGATCAGGTCTTACAACCATGTTTAGGCGCTTATCGCATGAGTAAGAATGAATCAACAAAATATGCTCCCTACTTTGTAATGTATGGACGTGATCCCGTGTTACCAGTAGACACGTTACTCCAGCCCCGCCTTCGCTACTCTGGGGAAGATTACGTGCCTGTCATGTTCGAACATCTACACAACGCTTACACGCACGTCGCCAACAACTTACAACAAACAAGGGAACACAACAAATCACTCATTCAGAAAACCGCTACTGCATCTGATTTCAAGCCTGGTGATTCAGTTTTCTATTTCGACCCTTCAGTACAACCAGGGAATTCTACTAAACTCACACTCTACTGGAAAAACTACTTCCGTATTGTTTCTAAATTGGGAATAGAAAATTATTGCATCAAAAACATGCATACAGGGAAAACAAAGATAGTGCACTCAGAAAATCTCCGTCATCGGGATCCGGATGACGTCTGGGACAGGACGTACGACTCAGTTCGTCGACCTGTACAGGTAAGTGTCAGGCCTGAAGATCAGCCCATCCGTCAACAACCGCTGCGAGCTACCAGGCTACCCTTCAGTGACCAAGTCTGGTACACATCTGGAGGACAGCAACAACCAGCTCAAACGCTGCAGCCGACGGATGACTACCCGCAGCCGTCATCACATTCCGAAGCACAGCAGACAGGTGTTTCCGGAACAGCAACGGGAGAAATCGCCGAAAGTCCGCTACAACCTTCAGCAGCAACCGCCAGCCCCGCAGTCTTCTCGCCACATTCACCGGAAGGTGGTGAGCACGGTCAGCTGACACCGCTGTCACAGAGGATTTCAGCACCAACGTCGGTGCTGGAGAGGAATACCAGGTATTTCCTCAGGTCGCAAGGTCCCCCGCCTAACCCTGCTGACACTAACAACCCTCTTGAAGGATATCGGTATGCCAACGCCAGGCAACGATATGTACCGAAAAGGCAATATGACTCATCTGATGAGCGGACTAATGACACAGACAAAAGACCAAGGGTACAGTATGACTCGGACTGTTTGTCTACAGTGACACCAGACCCAAATGCCGCTCTAATCCAGCAGACATTTGTAAAAGCAGAATCGGCTTGCTTGGACGATCTGCCAGACTGGCACCCAATGGTCTCTAGTGCGTTGTTGTTTTGTGCGAAGCTTTTGTTTCCGAGTGTTGGCTAAAATGTGTTTTTCTGTCTTTACAGGCGGTGACCATGCGGCTCCTAACGATCGCGCTCTTTGGCTGGCTCGCCCTGATGCTACATGCATCTGATACCCCAACTGACCCGGGGCATCTCTTCATCCCCATCGGTAAAATGTACCCGAGTTATAGTTCATGGGCAGTAACTGTAACTACAAATATTGTGCCATATCGTAAACAATTAACTGTGCTGGCACAGGCAACTAAAAGACTTACTGATATGACCAAAAACCTCAAGTCCGGTAACGTAGCTAACCAAACGCAATCTCCCAACGCCAGGCAAACCATGATGCAAGTAGCACTGAACCAATTGAACGCAGCTACCTTTCAATTACAACGTGAAGGATCAGATCTAACGAAAACTTTCGGTGATATCCTTTTTCCACCTGCATACCAAGGTCTACTACCAACCACTTCTAGTCCTACCCGGCGGAAGCGCGGTTTAGTAAACGGTATCGGTAACATTATGTCAACCCTGTTTGGTACGGCCACTGAAAGCGAGATTAAGCATCTAACCCATAACGTGCAACTTGTAAATGAGAAAGACATGGCTATTGCTCATAAATTCAATGGTACCCTTAAGGTCTTGAACGCGACGCGAGTCGCTACTTCTAAAAACCGTCTGGCACTACGTTCTCTCACAAAAGCTGTAAACACGCTGTCAGTCTCATTTAGCAGTCTAGCTCTAACAGTTCGCCGAAACAACGCGGATATAGATATCTCACTGCAGGTTTCTGAAGTTACTTCAAACATTGTACGTGTAACGCAAAGCGTTCAACGCCTTTATTCTGAACTTAACATGTTGTCTCACAAACTCGCTCTCGCTCAGACCGGCATCCTACACAAAGACCTCATCCCTCGCCTTGAATTTGGCCGCATCCTTCGAAAGATTAATAAAAATCTGCCTTCTAACTTTGCTTTGCCGTTCGACCCCAAAGCAATTCCTGAATACGTCAGGACAGTAAAGACTAAATTGATTGAAGGCGCTGACGCCTATCATGTTTTGTTTTACGTGCCCCTGCTCCACACGCTACGTGCTTTTGATATATACCGTTTCTTTCCTTACCAAGTACCCCTGCATCACCACAACGTCTCTCTAAGCTACTACCCCAACGAACCCCGATATCTGCTGATGTCAGAGACGCGTCAACATTTCATTCAGCCAAGCCAATCCGAAATCGAACCTTGCATTCTTGCTAGCCAACCCTTTTGCCCTCTGCACGAGCCGGCTTACTCTACAGCTGGATCAACTTCCTGCGTCGCTGCTCTCTTCAGAAGAGATGAAGCTGCTATTCAATCTTTTTGCTCCCCACAGATCCAACCGGCTAACGACTCCCCGAAGGCCTACTACCTGACCCAAGGTCAATGGCTACTAGTGTCTCGTCCCCCATTTCAAATCACCATCTTTTGTGCCTCGACACAAAAGAGCCGCACCCTCTCAGTCGTAAAAGCGGTTGACGTCATTACGTTGGAAATTGAGTGCTCCGCATCGGGCGACTCCTTTTATCTACCCCCATATTATGCCAGCGAAACACATCTGGAACTACCTGCTTACCAGTTCGGCAGCATTCCGTCAAATGACTCCATGCCTATTTGGCGCCCCAACTGGTCAGCATCCTTGAGTAACGTTGTTCTTAGTAACGTTTCACTCCTCCCGCCACTGCATATCACCGGCATGAACGCCGATGCATATTTTGAACGCCTTGAAGCCCTGCCCCTTGAACAGGTTGAAGTTGCAAGCCCCGCTGCTTTCTCCAGAATCATGCTTCTGATGATTATTATTGGAATTATGTCAATTGCCTGCCTCTGTTTCGTGCTACGGCATTGCTGCCCTAGCCAGGGAAATTACGCTTTGCCACGTTTTCATGCGGTACGCAATGCCCCCACGCTTGAGTCCCCAGAGCCAGCCATCGAACTGCAGGAGTCGGTACCAATGGTCTCGCCTCCGCCAACGCCCCCAGCTGACTATGAACAGGGAATGCCACCCTACTCGCTCCAACCCCTCGCCAGACAGGACGCAGCATCGACACGTGGTGCTGCTCCATCTACTGCCTTGGCTCAGACCGCGTCTGCACTACCTGGTGCGAGACCGGTCGCACACTTGTCCCCCCTGGTGTGAGGCACCTACCTTCGACGAATGGCTCATCGTCGCTGCTTCGCGTGCTCCTCTCGAGTACCACGTTGCCACACTTCGCCGGAAGTGGCCTGGCCGCGCTAACGAGCGTGTGCTCAGTGTATGTGTGATGTCATTATGCGTGTGTATTTTATGTTCAGTGTTGTTGGGTCTCTTCTCAGTCCTAGTTTTTTGTCTCCCTTTGCCCTTCAGGCGTCTGGAGCACGCATTTTTTCCCCTAGTATGCCAAAAATGCTTGTTTCGATTAGTGGGGGAGGTATTGTAGCATCTGTCCGGCCACGAGCGGTGTGGCTGTATTGTAGCATCTGTCCGGCCACGAGCTGTGTGCCTGTCTGTAATATGACTAGTTCAGGTTAGATGCTTTTCACCAAGTGTTCTTCGCCTATATTATGTGAATCGTTCGTTTTAATAGGTGTCCCATTTTGCTCAACTTGCATTAGGTGGGTTTCGGTTAGAAGCTTAGGCTACCAGTCGGGACCACGGACACGCTCGGGTTCAGCCAGTCATCCCGTCTGTATATAGTCCAGTGTATACAACAGACCCGCGTCGCCGGTCGGCCATTGTTAGTGTTGGACAGCAGCAAAAAGTGGCGCAGTCATCCCTACTAACGATGACTGTGCACAATACCAGTCCTCACGTGATGTGCACGCGCTCTGTGATCACGTGATGTGCACGTGCTCGGTGAGTGACTGTGGGGGCGTAACGTAGCACACAAAGCGGCAGAACGTTCCAGAAGTACTGAACGATGACGCGCGAGTGCGGACTTTGTCTGAGTATAAATAGTCCTCACAGTGAATCAGGAGGAGGTAAGCCAGTCGACCACCCGACCGAGTGGAGTGAACACCGCCCTCTCTGCTGCCTCGACTACTAGACTCTGCCACTCTGACGCCGAGCCTCGACTACTAGACTCTGCCACTCTGACGCCGAGCCTCGACTACTAGACTCTGCCACTCTGACGCCGAGCCTCGACTACTAGACTCTGCCACTCTGACGCCGAGCCTCGACTACTAGACTCTGCCACTCTGACGCCGAGCCTCGACTACTAGACTCTGCCACTCTGACGCCGAGCCTCGACTACTAGACTCTGCCGCTCTGACGCCGATCCTGACTCTCTGTTGGCGATCTGAACCGAGGTCTGCCAAGTGTCTGTGTCTACGTGCATCGCCTTCTCTGCCAATAATATCTCTGCCGTCTTCATTCGACTTTGATAGTTCGAAGGAAGAGCCGACGCACAACCAGACACAACCAGACGGAAAACCGAGTCGTTACATATCCCCTGCTCTGCCCTCTCACAATCCTGTCGTATCCCCTGCTCTGCCCTCTCCCCAGTATCCCCTGCTCTGCCATCTCCCACCCTGTCGTATCCCCTGATCTGCCCTCTCCCCAGTATCCCCTGCTCTGCCCTCTCCCCACCCTGTCTTATCTTTTGCTCTGCCCTCTCCCCAGTATCCCCTGATCTGCCCTCAGCCCACCCTGTCGTATCCCCTGCTCTGCCCTCAGCCCACCCTGTCGTATCCCCTGAACTGCCCTTCCACACCCCCCCCCCCCCCCTGTCGTATCCCCTGCTCTGCCCTCAGCCCACCCTGTCGTATCCCCTGCTCTGCCCTCTCACCACCCTGTCGTATCTCTTGCTCTGCTCTCAGCCCACCCTGTCGTATCCACTGCTCTGCCCTCTCACCACCCTGTAGTATCCCCTGCTCTGCCCTAAGCCCACCTTCTCGTGTTCCCTGCTCTGCCCTCTCACCACCCTGTCGTATCCCCTGCTCTGCCCTCAGCCCACCCTGTCGTATCCCCTGATCTGCCCTCTCCCCAGTATCCCCTGCTCTGCCCTCTCCCCACCCTGTCGTATCCCCTGCTCTGCCCTCTCCCCAGTATCCCCTGCTCTGCCCTCTCCCCACCCTGTCGTATCCCCTGCTCCGCCCTCTCCCCACCCTGTGGTATCCCCCTGCTCTGCCCTCTCCCCAGTATCCCCTGCTCTGCCCTCTCACCACCCTGCCGTATCCCCTGCTCTGCCCTCTCCCAACCCTGTCGTATCCCCTGCTCTGCCCTCTCACCACCCTGTCGTATCCCCTGCTCTGCCCTCTCCCCACCCTGTCGTATCCCATGCTCTGCCCGCTCCCCAGTCTCCCCTGCTCTGCCCTCTCACCACCCTGTCGTATCCCCTTATCAGCCCTAAGCCCACACTGTCGTATCCCCTGATCTGCCCTCAGCCCACCCTGTCGTATGCCCTGCTCTGCCCTCTCCCCACCCTGTCGTATCCCCTGCTCTGCCCTCTCCCCACCCTGTCGTATCCCCTACTCTGCCATCTCACCACCCTGTCGTATCCCCTGCTCCGCCCTCTCCCCACCCTGTCGTATCCCCTGCTCTGCCCTCTCACCCCCCGTTCGTATCTCCTGCTCTGCCCTCAGCCCACCCTGTGGTATCCACTGCTCTGCCCTCTCACCACCCTGTAGTATCCCCTGCTCTGCCCTAAGCCCACCCTGTCGTGTTCCCTGCTCTGCCCTCTCACCACTCTGTCGTATCCCCTGCTCTGCCCTCAGCCCACCCTGTCGTATCCCCTGATCTGCCCTCTCCCCAGTATCCCCTGCTCTGCCCTCTCCCCACCCTGTCGTATCCCCTGCTCTGCCCTCTCACCACCCTGTCGTATCCCCTGATCTGCCCTCTCCCCACCCTGTCGTATCCCCTGATCTGCCCTCTCCCCACCCTGTCGTATCCCCTGATCTGCCCTCTCCCCACTCTGTCGTATCCCCTGCTCTGCCCTCTCTCCACCCTGTCGTATCCCCTGCTCTGCCCTCTCCCCACACTGTCGTATCCCCTGCTCTCCCCTCAGCCCACCCTGTCGTATCCCCTGCTCTGCCCTCTCCCCACCCTGTCGTTCCCCTGCTCTGCCCTCTCCCAACAATGTCGTATCCCCTGATCTGCCCTCTCACCACCCTGTCGTATACCCTGCTCTGCCCTCTCCCCACCCTGTCGTATCCCTTGCTCTGCCCTCTCCCCAGTCTCCCCTGCTCTGCCCTCTCACCACCCTGTCGTATCCCCTTATCAGCCCTCAGCCCACACTGTCGTATCCCCTGATATGCCCTCAGCCCACCCTGTCGTATCTCCTGCTCTGCCCTCTCCCCACCATGTCGTATCCCCTGCTCTTCCCTCTCCCCACCCTGTCGTATCCCCTTATCAGCCCTCAGCCCAAACTGTCGTATCCCCTGATCTGCCCTCAGCCCACCCTGTCGTATCCCCTGCTCTGCCCTAAGCCCACCCTGTTGTATCCCCTGCTCTGCCCTCTCCCAACCCTGTCGTATCCCCTGCTCTCTCACCACCCTGTCGTATCCCCTGCTCTGCCCTCTCCCCACCCTGTCGTATCCCATGCTCTGCCCTCTCCCCAGTCTCCCCTGCTCTGCCCTCTCACCACCCTGTCGTATCCCCTGCTCTCTCACCACCCTGTCGTATCCCCTGCTCTGCCCTCTCCCCACCCTGTCGTATCCCATGCTCTGCCCTCTCCCCAGTCTCCCCTGCTCTGCCCTCTCACCACCCTGTCGTATCCCCTTATCAGCCCTCAGCCCACCCTGTCGTATCCCCTGCTCTGCCCTCTCCCCACCCTGTCGTATCCCCTGCTCTGCCCTCTCCCCTCTGTCGTATCCCCTGCTCTGCCCTCTCACCACCCTGTCGTATCCCCTGCTCCGCCTTCTCCCCACCCTGTCGTATCCCCTGCTCTGCCCTCTCCCCAGTATCCCCTGCTCTGCCCTCTCCCCACCCTGTCGTATCCCCTGCTCCGCACTCTCCCCACCCTGTCGTATGCCCGGTTCTGCCATCTCCCCAGTATCCCCTGCTCTGCCCTCTCACCACCCTGTCGTATCCCCTGCTCTGCCCTCTCACCACCCTGTCGTATCCCCTGCTCTGCCCTCTCACCACCCTGTCGTATCCCCTGCTCTGCCCTCTCACCACCCTGTCGTATCCCCTGCTCTGCCCTCTCCCCAGTATCCCCTGCTCCGCCCTCTCACCACCCTGTCGTATCCTCTGCTCTGCCCTCTCCCCACCCATGCGTATCCGCTGTTCTGCTCTCTCTCTCTCCACCCTGTCGTATCCCCTGCTCTGCCCTCTCACCACGCTGTCGTATCCCCTGCTCTGCCCTCTCACCACCCTGTCGTATCCCCTGCTCTGCCCTCTCCCCAGTATCCCCTGCTCTGCCCTCTCACCACCCTGTCGTATCCCCTGCTCTGCCCTCTCCCCACCCTGCGTATCCCCTGTTCTGCCCTCTCTTCACCCTGTCGTATCCCCTGCGCTGCCCTCAGCCCACCCTGTCGTATCCCCTGCTCTGCCCTCTCACCACCCTGTCGTATCCCCTGCTCTGCCCTCAGCCCACCCTGTCGTATCCCCTGCTCTGCCTTCTCACCACCCTGTCGTATCTCCTGCTCTTCCCTATCACCACCCTGTCGTATCCCCTGCTCTGCCCTCCCCCCACCCTGTCATATCCCCTGCTCTGCCCTCTCCACACCCTGTGGTATCCCCTGCTCTGCCCTCTCACCACCCTGTCGTATCCCCTGCTCTGCCCTCTCACCACCCTGTCGTATCCCCTGCTCTGCCCTCTCCCCAGTATCCCCTGCTCTGCCCTCTCACCACCCTGTCGTATCCCCTGCTCTGCCCTCTCCCCACCCTGCGTATCCCCTGTTCTGCCATCTCTCCACCCTGTCGTATCCCCTGCTCTGCCCTCTCACCACCCTGTCGTATCCCCTGCTCTGCCCTCTCACAATCCTGTCGTATCCCCTGCTCTGCCCTCTCCCCAGTATCCCCTGCTCTGCCATCTCCCCACCCTGTCGTATCCCCTGCTCTGCCCTCTCACAATCCTGTCGTATCCCCTGCTCTGCCCTCTCCCCAGTATCCCCTGCTCTGCCATCTCCCCACCCTGTCGTATCCCCTGATCTGCCCTCTCCCCAGTATCCCCTGCTCTGCCCTCTCCCCACCCTGTCTTATCTTTTGCTCTGCCCTCTCCCCAGTATCCCCTGATCTGCCCTCAGCCCACCCTGTCGTATCCCCTGCTCTGCCCTCAGCCCACCCTGTCGTATCCCCTGATCTGCCCTTCCACCCCCCCTGTCGTATCCCCTGCTCTGCCCTCAGCCCACCCTGTCGTATCCCCTGCTCTGCCCTCTCACCACCCTGTCGTATCCCCTGCTCTGCCCTCTCACAATCCTGTCGTATCCCCTGCTCTGCCCTCTCCCCAGTATCCCCTGCTCTGCCATCTCCCCACCCTGTCGTATCCCCTGCTCTGCCCTCTCACAATCCTGTCGTATCCCCTGCTCTGCCCTCTCCCCAGTATCCCCTGCTCTGCCATCTCCCACCCTGTCGTATCCCCTGATCTGCCCTCTCCCCAGTATCCCCTGCTCTGCCCTCTCCCCACCCTGTCTTATCTTTTGCTCTGCCCTCTCCCCAGTATCCCCTGATCTGCCCTCAGCCCACCCTGTCGTATCCCCTGCTCTGCCCTCAGCCCACCCTGTCGTATCCCCTGAACTGCCCTTCCACCCCCCCCCCCTGTCGTATCCCCTGCTCTGCCCTCAGCCCACCCTGTCGTATCCCCTGCTCTGCCCTCTCACCACCCTGTCGTATCTCTTGCTCTGCTCTCAGCCCACCCTGTCGTATCCACTGCTCTGCCCTCTCACCACCCTGTAGTATCCCCTGCTCTGCCCTAAGCCCACCCTCTCGTGTTCCCTGCTCTGCCCTCTCACCACCCTGTCGTATCCCCTGCTCTGCCCTCAGCCCACCCTGTCGTATCCCCTGATCTGCCCTCTCCCCAGTATCCCCTGCTCTGCCCTCTCCCCACCCTGTCGTATCCCCTGCTCTGCCCTCTCCCCAGTATCCCCTGCTCTGCCCTCTCCCCACCCTGTCGTATCCCCTGCTCCGCCCTCTCCCCACCCTGTGGTATCCCCCTGCTCTGCCCTCTCCCCAGTATCCCCTGCTCTGCCCTCTCACCAACCTGTCGTATCCCCTGCTCTGCCCTCTCCCAACCCTGTCGTATCCCCTGCTCTGCCCTCTCACCACCCTGTCGTATCCCCTGCTCTGCCCTCTCCCCACCCTGTCGTATCCCATGCTCTGCCCGCTCCCCAGTCTCCCCTGCTCTGCCCTCTCACCACCCTGTCGTATCCCCTTATCAGCCCTCAGCCCACACTGTCGTATCCCCTGATCTGCCCTCAGCCCACCCTGTCGTATGCCCTGCTCTGCCCTCTCCCCACCCTGTCGTATCCCCTGCTCTGCCCTCTCCCCACCCTGTCGTATCCCCTACTCTGCCATCTCACCACCCTGTCGTATCCCCTGCTCCGCCCTCTCCCCACCCTGTCGTATCCCCTGCTCTGCCCTCTCCCCAGTATCCCCTGATCTGCCCTCTCCCCACCCTGTCGTATCCCCTGCTTCGCCCTCTCCCCACCCTGTCGTATCCCCTGTTCTGCCCTCTCCCCAGTAGCCTCTGCTCTGCCCTCTCACCACCCTGTCGTATCCCCTGCTCTGCCCTCTCCCCACTCTGTCGTATCCCCTGCTCCGCCCTCTCCCCACCCTGTCGTATCCCCTGCTCTGCCCTCTCCCTAGTATCCCCTGCTCTGCCCTCTCACCACCCTGTCGTATCCCTTGCTCTGCCCTCTCACCACCCTGTCGTATCCCCTGCTCTGCCCTCTCACCACCCTGTCGTATCCCCTGCTCTGCCCTCTCCCCACCCTGTCGTATCCCCTGCTCTTCCCTCTCCCCACCCTGCGTATCCCCTGTTCTGCCCTCTCTCCACCCTGTCGTATCCCCTGCTCTGCCCTCTCACCACCCTGTCGTATCCCCTGCTCTGCCCTCTCACAATCCTGTCGTATCCCCTGCTCTGCCCTCTCCCCAGTATCCCCTGCTCTGCCATCTCCCCACCCTGTCGTATCCCCTGCTCTGCCCTCTCACAATCCTGTCGTATCCACTGCTCTGCCCTCTCCCCAGTATCCCCTGCTCTGCCATCTCCCCACCCTGTCGTATCCCCTGATCTGCCCTCTCCCCAGTATCCCCTGCTCTGCCCTCTCCCCACCCTGTCTTATCTTTTGCTCTGCCCTCTCCCCAGTAATCCCTGATCTGCCCTCAGCCCACCCTGTCGTATCCCCTGCTCTGCCCTCAGCCCACCCTGTCGTATCCCCTGATCTGCCCTTCCACACCCCCCCCCCTGTCGTATCCCCTGCTCTGCCCTCAGCCCACCCTGTCGTATCCCCTGCTCTGCCCTCTCATCACCCTGTCGTATCCCCTGCTCCGCCCTCTCCCCACCCTGTCGTATCCCCTGCTTTGCCCTCTCCCCATTATCCCCTGATGTGCCCTCTCCCCACCCTGTCGTATCCCCTGCTTCGCCCTCTCCCCCCTGTTGTATCCTCTGTTCTGCCCTCTCCCCAGTAGCCTCTGCTCTGCCCTCTCACCACCCTGTCGTATCCCCTGCTCTGCCCTCTCCCCACTCTGTCGTATCCCCTGTTCCGCCCTCTCCCCACCCTGTCGTATCCCCTGCTCTGCCCTCTCCCTAGTATCCCCTGTTCTGCCCTCTCACCACCCTGTCGTATCCCCTGCTCTGCCCTCTCACCACCCTGTCGTATCCCCTGCTCTGCCCTCTCACCACCCTGTCGTATCCCCTGCTCTGCCCTCTCCCCACCCTGCGTATCCCATGTTCTGCCCTCTCTCCACCCTGTCGTATCCCCTGCTCTGCCCTCTCACCACCCTGTCGTATCCCCTGCTCTGCCCTCTCACAATCCTGTCGTATCCCCTGCTCTGCCCTCTCCCCAGTATCCCCTGCTCTGCCATCTCCCCACCCTGTCGTATCCCCTGATCTGCCCTCTCCCCAGTATCCCCTGCTCTGCCCTCTCCCCACCCTGGCGTATCCCCTGCTCTGCCCTCTCCCCAGTATCCCCTGATCTGCCCTCAGCCCACCCTGTCGTATCCCCTGCTTTGCCCTCAGCCCACCCTGTCGTATCCCCTGATCTGCCCTTCCCCCCCCCTGTCGTATCCCCTGCTCTGCCCTCAGCCCACCCTGTCGTATCCCCTGCTCTGCCCTCTCACCCCCCGTTCGTATCTCCTGCTCTGCCCTCAGCCCACCCTGTCGTATCCACTGCTCTGCCCTCTCACCACCCTGTAGTATCCCCTGCTCTGCCCTAAGCCCACCCTGTCGTGTTCCCTGCTCTGCCCTCTCACCACTCTGTCGTATCCCCTGCTCTGCGCTCAGCCCACCCTGTCGTATCCCCTGATCTGCCCTCTCCCCAGTATCCCCTGCTCTGCCCTCTCCCCACCCTGTCGTATCCCCTGCTCTGCCCTCTCACCACCCTGTCGTATCCCCTGATCTGCCCTCTCCCCACCCTGTCGTATCCCCTGATCTGCCCTCTCCCCACCCTGTCGTATCCCCTGATCTGCCCTCTCCTCACTCTGTCGTATCCCCTGCTCTGCCCTCTCTCCACCCTGTCGTATCCCCTGCTCTGCCCTCTCCCCACACTGTCGTATCCCCTGCTCTCCCCTCAGCCCACCCTGTCGTATCCCCTGCTCTGCCCTCTCCCCACCCTGTCGTTCCCCTGCTCTGCCCTCTCCCCACACTGTCGTATCCCCTGATCTGCCCTCTCACCACCCTGTCGTATACCCTGCTCTGCCCTCTCCCCACCCTGTCGTATCCCTTGCTCTGCCCTCTCCCCAGTCTCCCCTGCTCTGCCCTCTCACCACCCTGTCGTATCCCCTTATCAGCCCTCAGCCCACACTGTCGTATCCCCTGATATGCCCTCAGCCCACCCTGTCGTATCTCCTGCTCTGCCCTCTCCCCACCATGTCGTATCCCCTGCTCTTCCCTCTCCCCACCCTGTCGTATCCCCTTATCAGCCCTCAGCCCAAACTGTCGTATCCCCTGATCTGCCCTCAGCCCACCCTGTCGTATCCCCTGCTCTGCCCTCAGCCCACCCTGTTGTATCCCCTGCTCTGCCCTCTCCCAACCCTGTCGTATCCCCTGCTCTGCCCTCTCACCACCCTGTCGTATCCCCTGCTCTGCCCTCTCCCCACCCTGTCGTATCCCATGCTCTGCCCTCTCCCCAGTCTCCCCTGCTCTGCCCTCTCACCACCCTGTCGTATCCCCTTATCAGCCCTCAGCCCACACTGTCGTATCCCCTGATCTGCCCTCAGCCCACCCTGTCGTATCCCCTGCTCTGCCCTCTCCCCACCCTGTCATATCCCCTGCTCTGCCCTCTCCCCTCTGTCGTATCCCCTGCTCTGCCCTCTCACCACCCTGTCGTATCCCCTGCTCCGCCTTCTCCCCACCCTGTCGTATCCCCTGCTCTGCCCTCTCCCCAGTATCCCCTGCTCTGCCCTCTCCCCACCCTGTCGTATCCCCTGCTCCGCACTCTCCCCACCCTGTCGTATGCCCGGTTCTGCCCTCTCCCCAGTATCCCCTGCTCTGCCCTCTCACCACCCTGTCGTATCCCCTGCTCTGCCCTCTCACCACCCTGTCGTATACCCTGATCTGCCCTCTCACCACCCTGTCGTATCCCCTGCTCTGCCCTCTCACCACCCTGTCGTATCCCCTGCTCTGCCCTCTCCCCAGTATCCCCTGCTCCGCCCTCTCACCACCCTGTCGTATCCTCTGCTCTGCCCTCTCCCCACCCATGCGTATCCGCTGTTCTGCTCTCTCTCTCCACCCTGTCGTATCCCCTGCTCTGCCCTCTCACCACCCTGTCGTATCCCCTGCTCTGCCCTCTCACCACCCTGTCGTATCCCCTGCTCTGCCCTCTCCCCAGTATCCCCTGCTCTGCCCTCTCACCACCCTGTCGTATCCCCTGCTCTGCCCTCTCCCCACCCTGCGTATCCCCTGTTCTGCCCTTTCTTCACCCTGTCGTATCCCCTGCGCTGCCCTCAGCCCACCCTGTCGTATCCCCTGCTCTGCCCTCTCACCACCCTGTCGTATCCCCTGCTCTGCCCTCAGCCCACCCTGTCGTATCCAATGCTCTGCCTTCTCACCACCCTGTCGTATCTCCTGCTCTTCCCTATCACCACCCTGTCGTATCCCCTGCTCTGCCCTCCCCCCACCCTGTCATATCCCCTGCTCTGCCCTCTCCACACCCTGTGGTATCCCCTGCTCTGCCCTCTCATCACCCTGTCGTATCCCCTGCTCTGCCCTCTCACCACCCTGTCGTATCCCCTGCTCTGCCCTCTCCCCAGTATCCCCTGCTCTGCCCTCTCACCACCCTGTCGTATCCCCTGCTCTGCCCTCTCCCCACCCTGCGTATCCCCTGTTCTCCCCTCTCTCCACCCTGTCGTATCCCCTGCTCTGCCCTCTCACCACCCTGTCGTATCCCCTGCTCTGCCCTCTCACAATCCTGTCGTATCCCCTGCTCTGCCCTCTCCCCAGTATCCCCTGCTCTGCCATCTCCCCACCCTGTCGTATCCCCTGCTCTGCCCTCTCACAATCCTGTCGTATCCCCTGCTCTGCCCTCTCCCCAGTATCCCCTGCTCTGCCATCTCCCCACCCTGTCGTATCCCCTGATCTGCCCTCTCCCCAGTATCCCCTGCTCTGCCCTCTCCCCACCCTGTCTTATCTTTTGCTCTGCCCTCTCCCCAGTATCCCCTGATCTGCCCTCAGCCCACCCTGTCGTATCCCCTGCTCTGCCCTCAGCCCACCCTGTCGTATCCCCTGATCTGCCCTTCCACCCCCCCTGTCGTATCCCCTGCTCTGCCCTCAGCCCACCCTGTCGTATCCCCTGCTCTGCCCTCTCACCACCCTGTCGTATCCCCTGCTCTGCCCTCTCACAATCCTGTCGTATCCCCTGCTCTGCCCTCTCCCCAGTATCCCCTGCTCTGCCATCTCCCCACCCTGTCGTATCCCCTGCTCTGCCCTCTCACAATCCTGTCGTATCCCCTGCTCTGCCCTCTCCCCAGTATCCCCTGCTCTGCCATCTCCCCACCCTGTCGTATCCCCTGATCTGCCCTCTCCCCAGTATCCCCTGCTCTGCCCTCTCCCCACCCTGTCTTATCTTTTGCTCTGCCCTCTCCCCAGTATCCCCTGATCTGCCCTCAGCCCACCCTGTCGTATCCCCTGCTCTGCCCTCAGCCCACCCTGTCGTATCCCCTGATCTGCCCTTCCACCCCCCCCCCTGTCGTATCCCCTGCTCTGCCCTCAGCCCACCCTGTCGTATACCCTGCTCTGCCCTCTCACCACCCTGTCGTATCTCCTGCTCTGCCCTCAGCCCACCCTGTCGTATCCACTGCTCTGCCCTCTCACCACCCTGTAGTATCCCCTGCTCTGCCCTAAGCCCACCCTCTCGTGTTCCCTGCTCTGCCCTCTCACCACCCTGTCGTATCCCCTGCTCTGCCCTCAGCCCACCCTGTCGTATCCCCTGATCTGCCCTCTCCCCAGTATCCCCTGCTCTGCCCTCTCCCCACCCTGTCGTATCCCCTGATCTGCCCTCTCCCCAGTATCCCCTGCTCTGCCCTCTCCCCACCCTGTCGTATCCCCTGCTCCGCCCTCTCCCCACCCTGTGGTATCCCCCTGCTCTGCCCTCTCCCCAGTATCCCCTGCTCTGCCCTCTCACCACCCTGTCGTATCCCCTGCTCTGCCCTCTCCCAACCCTGTCATATCCCCTGCTCTGCCCTCTCACCACCCTGTCGTATCCCCTGCTCTGCCCTCTCCCCACCCTGTCGTATCCCATGCTCTGCCCTCTCCCCAGTCTCCCCTGCTCTGCCCTCTCACCACCCTGTCGTATCCCCTTATCAGCCCTCAGCCCACACTGTCGTATCCCCTGATCTGCCCTCAGCCCACCCTGTCGTATCCCCTGCTCTGCCCTCAGCCCACCCTGTTGTATCCCCTGCTCTGCCCTCTCCCAACCCTGTCGTATCCCCTGCTCTGCCCTCTCACCACCCTGTCGTATCCCCTGCTCTGCCCTCTCCCCACCCTGTCGTATCCCATGCTCTGCCCTCTCCCCAGTCTCCCCTGCTCTGCCCTCTCACCACCCTGTCGTATCCCCTTATCAGCCCTCAGCCCACACTGTCGTATCCCCTGATCTGCCCCCAGCCCACCCTGTCGTATGCCCTGCTCTGCCCTCTCCCCACCCTGTCGTATCCCCTGCTCTGCCCTCTCCCCACCCTGTCGTATCCCCTACTCTGCCCTCTCACCACCCTGTCGTATCCCCTGCTCCGCCCTCTCCCCACCCTGTCGTATCCCCTGCTTTGCCCTCTCCCCATTATCCCCTGATGTGCCCTCTCCCCACCCTGTCGTATCCCCTGCTTCGCCCTCTCCCCCTGTTGTATCCTCTGTTCTGCCCTCTCCCCAGTAGCCTCTGCTCTGCCCTCTCACCACCCTGTCGTATCCCCTGCTCTGCCCTCTCCCCACTCTGTCGTATCCCCTGCTCCGCCCTCTCCCCACCCTGTCGTATCCCCTGCTCTGCCCTCTCCCTAGTATCCCCTGTTCTGCCCTCTCACCACCCTGTCGTATCCCCTGCTCTGCCCTCTCACCACCCTGTCGTATCCCCTGCTCTGCCCTCTCACCACCCTGTCGTATCCCCTGCTCTGCCCTCTCACAATCCTGTCGTATCCCCTTCTCTGCCCTCTCCCCAGTATCCCCTGCTCTGCCATCTCCCCACCCTGTCGTATCCCCTGATCTGCCCTCTCCCCAGTATCCCCTGCTCTGCCCTCTCCCCACCCTGGCGTATCCCCTGCTCTGCCCTCTCCCCAGTATCCCCTGATCTGCCCTCAGCCCACCCTGTCGTATCCCCTGCTTTGCCCTCAGCCCACCCTGTCGTATCCCCTGATCTGCCCTTCCCCCCCCCCCCCTGTCGTATCCCCTGCTCTGCCCTCAGCCCACCCTGTCGTATCCCCTGCTCTGCCCTCTCACCCCCCGTTCGTATCTCCTGCTCTGCCCTCAGCCCACCCTGTCGTATCCACTGCTCTGCCCTCTCACCACCCTGTAGTATCCCCTGCTCTTCCCTAAGCCCACCCTGTCGTGTTCCCTGCTCTGCCCTCTCACCACTCTGTCGTATCCCCTGCTCTGCCCTCAGCCCACCCTGTCGTATCCCCTGATCTGCCCTCTCCCCAGTATCCCCTGCTCTGCCCTCTCCCCACCCTGTCGTATCCCCTGCTCTGCCCTCTCACCACCCTGTCGTATCCCCTGATCTGCCCTCTCCCCACCCTGTCGTATCCCCTGATCTGCCCTCTCCCCACCCTGTCGTATCCCCTGATCTGCCCTCTCCTCACTCTGTCGTATCCCCTGCTCTGCCCTCTCTCCACCCTGTCGTATCCCCTGCTCTGCCCTCTCCCCACACTGTCGTATCCCCTGCTCTCCCCTCAGCCCACCCTGTCGTATCCCCTGCTCTGCCCTCTCCCCACCCTGTCGTTCCCCTGCTCTGCCCTCTCCCCACACTGTCGTATCCCCTGATCTGCCCTCTCACCACCCTGTCGTATACCCTGCTCTGCCCTCTCCCCACCCTGTCGTATCCCTTGCTCTGCCCTCTCCCCAGTCTCCCCTGCTCTGCCCTCTCACCACCCTGTCGTATCCCCTTATCAGCCCTCAGCCCACACTGTCGTATCCCCTGATATGCCCTCAGCCCACCCTGTCGTATCTCCTGCTCTGCCCTCTCCCCACCATGTCGTATCCCCTGCTCTTCCCTCTCCCCACCCTGTCGTATCCCCTTATCAGCCCTCAGCCCAAACTGTCGTATCCCCTGATCTGCCCTCAGCCCACCCTGTCGTATCCCCTGCTCTGCCCTCAGCCCACCCTGTTGTATCCCCTGCTCTGCCCTCTCCCAACCCTGTCGTATCCCCTTCTCTGCCCTCTCACCACCCTGTCGTATCCCCTGCTCTGCCCTCTCCCCACCCTGTCGTATCCCATGCTCTGCCCTCTCCCCAGTCTCCCCTGCTCTGCCCTCTCACCACCCTGTCGTATCCCCTTATCAGCCCTCAGCCCACACTGTCGTATCCCCTGATCTGCCCTCAGCCCACCCTGTCGTATCCCCTGCTCTGCCCTCTCCCCACCCTGTCGTATCCCCTGCTCTGCCCTCTCCCCTCTGTCGTATCCCCTGCTCTGCCCTCTCACCACCCTGTCGTATCCCCTGCTCCGCCTTCTCCCCACCCTGTCGTATCCCCTGCTCTGCCCTCTCCCCAGTATCCCCTGCTCTGCCCTCTCCCCACCCTGTCGTATCCCCTGCTCCGCACTCTCCCCACCCTGTCGTATGCCCGGTTCTGCCCTCTCCCCAGTATCCCCTGCTCTGCCCTCTCACCACCCTGTCGTATCCCCTGCTCTGCCCTCTCACCACCCTGTCGTATCCCCTGCTCTGCCCTCTCACCACCCTGTCGTATCCCCTGCTCTGCCCTCTCACCACCCTGTCGTATCCCCTGCTCTGCCCTCTCCCCAGTATCCCCTGCTCCGCCCTCTCACCACCCTGTCGTATCCTCTGCTCTGCCCTCTCCCCACCCATGCGTATCCGCTGTTCTGCTCTCTCTCTCTCCACCCTGTCGTATCCCCTGCTCTGCCCTCTCACCACCCTGTCGTATCCCCTGCTCTGCCCTCTCACCACCCTGTCGTATCCCCTGCTCTGCCCTCTCCCCAGTATCCCCTGCTCTGCCCTCTCACCACCCTGTCGTATCCCCTGCTCTGCCCTCTCCCCACCCTGCGTATCCCCTGTTCTGCCCTTTCTTCACCCTGTCGTATCCCCTGCGCTGCCCTCAGCCCACCCTGTCGTATCCCCTGCTCTGCCCTCTCACCACCCTGTCGTATCCCCTGCTCTGCCCTCAGCCCACCCTGTCGTATCCAATGCTCTGCCTTCTCACCACCCTGTCGTATCTCCTGCTCTTCCCTATCACCACCCTGTCGTATCCCCTGCTCTGCCCTCCCCCCACCCTGTCATATCCCCTGCTCTGCCCTCTCCACACCCTGTGGTATCCCCTGCTCTGCCCTCTCATCACCCTGTCGTATCCCCTGCTCTGCCCTCTCACCACCCTGTCGTATCCCCTGCTCTGCCCTCTCCCCAGTATCCCCTGCTCTGCCCTCTCACCACCCTGTCGTATCCCCTGCTCTGCCCTCTCCCCACCCTGCGTATCCCCTGTTCTGCCCTCTCTCCACCCTGTCGTATCCCCTGCTCTGCCCTCTCACCACCCTGTCGTATCCCCTGCTCTGCCCTCTCACAATCCTGTCGTATCCCCTGCTCTGCCCTCTCCCCAGTATCCCCTGCTCTGCCATCTCCCCACCCTGTCGTATCCCCTGCTCTGCCCTCTCACAATCCTGTCGTATCCCCTGCTCTGCCCTCTCCCCAGTATCCCCTGCTCTGCCATCTCCCCACCCTGTCGTATCCCCTGATCTGCCCTCTCCCCAGTATCCCCTGCTCTGCCCTCTCCCCACCCTGTCTTATCTTTTGCTCTGCCCTCTCCCCAGTATCCCCTGATCTGCCCTCAGCCCACCCTGTCGTATCCCCTGCTCTGCCCTCAGCCCACCCTGTCGTATCCCCTGATCTGCTCTTCCACCCCCCCTGTCGTATCCCCTGCTCTGCCCTCAGCCCACCCTGTCGTATCCCCTGCTCTGCCCTCTCACCACCCTGTCGTATCCCCTGCTCTGCCCTCTCACAATCCTGTCGTATCCCCTGCTCTGCCCTCTCCCCAGTATCCCCTGCTCTGCCATCTCCCCACCCTGTCGTATCCCCTGCTCTGCCCTCTCACAATCCTGTCGTATCCCCTGCTCTGCCCTCTCCCCAGTATCCCCTGCTCTGCCATCTCCCCACCCTGTCGTATCCCCTGATCTGCCCTCTCCCCAGTATCCCCTGCTCTGCCCTCTCCCCACCCTGTCTTATCTTTTGCTCTGCCCTCTCCCCAGTATCCCCTGATCTGCCCTCAGCCCACCCTGTCGTATCCCCTGCTCTGCCCTCAGCCCACCCTGTCGTATCCCCTGATCTGCCCTTCCACCCCCCCCCCCCCCTGTCGTATCCCCTGCTCTGCCCTCAGCCCACCCTGTCGTATACCCTGCTCTGCCCTCTCACCACCCTGTCGTATCTCCTGCTCTGCCCTCAGCCCACCCTGTCGTATCCACTGCTCTGCCCTCTCACCACCCTGTAGTATCCCCTGCTCTGCCCTAAGCCCACCCTCTCGTGTTCCCTGCTCTGCCCTCTCACCACCCTGTCGTATCCCCTGCTCTGCCCTCAGCCCACCCTGTCGTATCCCCTGATCTGCCCTCTCCCCAGTATCCCCTGCTCTGCCCTCTCCCCACCCTGTCGTATCCCCTGCTCTGCCCTCTCCCCAGTATCCCCTGCTCTGCCCTCTCCCCACCCTGTCGTATCCCCTGCTCCGCCCTCTCCCCACCCTGTGGTATCCCCCTGCTCTGCCCTCTCCCCAGTATCCCCTGCTCTGCCCTCTCACCACCCTGTCGTATCCCCTGCTCTGCCCTCTCCCAACCCTGTCATATCCCCTGCTCTGCCCTCTCACCACCCTGTCGTATCCCCTGCTCTGCCCTCTCCCCACCCTGTCGTATCCCATGCTCTGCCCTCTCCCCAGTCTCCCCTGCTCTGCCCTCTCACCACCCTGTCGTATCCCCTTATCAGCCCTCAGCCCACACTGTCGTATCCCCTGATCTGCCCTCAGCCCACCCTGTCGTATCCCCTGCTCTGCCCTCAGCCCACCCTGTTGTATCCCCTGCTCTGCCCTCTCCCAACCCTGTCGTATCCCCTGCTCTGCCCTCTCACCACCCTGTCGTATCCCCTGCTCTGCCCTCTCCCCACCCTGTCGTATCCCATGCTCTGCCCTCTCCCCAGTCTCCCCTGCTCTGCCCTCTCACCACCCTGTCGTATCCCCTTATCAGCCCTCAGCCCACACTGTCGTATCCCCTGATCTGCCCCCAGCCCACCCTGTCGTATGCCCTGCTCTGCCCTCTCCCCACCCTGTCGTATCCCCTGCTCTGCCCTCTCCCCACCCTGTCGTATCCCCTACTCTGCCCTCTCACCACCCTGTCGTATCCCCTGCTCCGCCCTCTCCCCACCCTGTCGTATCCCCTGCTTTGCCCTCTCCCCATTATCCCCTGATGTGCCCTCTCCCCACCCTGTCGTATCCCCTGCTTCGCCCTCTCCCCCCTGTTGTATCCTCTGTTCTGCCCTCTCCCCAGTAGCCTCTGCTCTGCCCTCTCACCACCCTGTCGTATCCCCTGCTCTGCCCTCTCCCCACTCTGTCGTATCCCCTGCTCTGCCCTCTCCCTAGTATCCCCTGTTCTGCCCTCTCACCACCCTGTCGTATCCCCTGCTCTGCCCTCTCACCACCCTGTCGTATCCCCTGCTCTGCCCTCTCACCACCCTGTCGTATCCCCTGCTCTGCCCTCTCACCACCCTGTCGTATCCCCTGCTCTGCCCTCTCCCCAGTATCTCCTGCTCTGCCCTCTTACCACCCTGTCGTATCCCCTGCTCTGCCCTCTCCCCACCCTGCGTATCCCATGTTCTGCCCTCTCTCCACCCTGTCGTATCCCCTGCTCTGCCCTCTCACCACCCTGTCGTGTCCCCTGCTCTGCCCTCTCACAATCCTGTCGTATCCCCTGCTCTGCCCTCTACCCAGTATCCCCTGCTCTGCCCTCTCCCCACCCTGGCGTATCCCCTGCTCTGCCCTCTCCCCAGTATCCCCTGATCTGCCCTCAGCCCACCCTGTCGTATCCCCTGCTTTGCCCTCAGCCCACCCTGTCGTATCCCCTGATCTGCCCTTCCCCCCCCCCCTGTCGTATCCCCTGCTCTGCCCTCAGCCCACCCTGTCGTATCCCCTGCTCTGCCCTCTCACCCCCCGTTCGTATCTCCTGCTCTGCCCTCAGCCCACCCTGTGGTATCCACTGCTCTGCCCTCTCACCACCCTGTAGTATCCCCTGCTCTGCCCTAAGCCCACCCTGTCGTGTTCCCTGCTCTGCCCTCTCACCACTCTGTCGTATCCCCTGCTCTGCCCTCAGCCCACCCTGTCGTATCCCCTGATCTGCCCTCTCCCCAGTATCCCCTGCTCTGCCCTCTCCCCACCCTGTCGTATCCCCTGCTCTGCCCTCTCACCACCCTGTCGTATCCCCTGATCTGCCCTCTCCCCACCCTGTCGTATCCCCTGATCTGCCCTCTCCCCACCCTGTCGTATCCCCTGATCTGCCCTCTCCCCACTCTGTCGTATCCCCTGCTCTGCCCTCTCTCCACCCTGTCGTATCCCCTGCTCTGCCCTCTCCCCACACTGTCGTATCCCCTGCTCTCCCCTCAGCCCACCCTGTCGTATCCCCTGCTCTGCCCTCTCCCAACACTGTCGTATCCCCTGATCTGCCCTCTCACCACCCTGTCGTATACCCTGCTCTGCCCTCTCCCCACCCTGTCGTATCCCTTGCTCTGCCCTCTCCCCAGTCTCCCCTGCTCTGCCCTCTCACCACCCTGTCGTATCCCCTTATCAGCCCTCAGCCCACACTGTCGTATCCCCTGATATGCCCTCAGCCCACCCTGTCGTATCTCCTGCTCTGCCCTCTCCCCACCATGTCGTATCCCCTGCTCTTCCCTCTCCCCACCCTGTCGTATCCCCTTATCAGCCCTCAGCCCAAACTGTCGTATCCCCTGATCTGCCCTCAGCCCACCCTGTCGTATCCCCTGCTCTGCCCTAAGCCCACCCTGTTGTATCCCCTGCTCTGCCCTCTCCCAACCCTGTCGTATCCCCTGCTCTCTCACCACCCTGTCGTATCCCCTGCTCTGCCCTCTCCCCACCCTGTCGTATCCCATGCTCTGCCCTCTCCCCAGTCTCCCCTGCTCTGCCCTCTCACCACCCTGTCGTATCCCCTGCTCTCTCACCACCCTGTCGTATCCCCTGCTCTGCCCTCTCCCCACCCTGTCGTATCCCATGCTCTGCCCTCTCCCCAGTCTCCCCTGCTCTGCCCTCTCACCACCCTGTCGTATCCCCTTATCAGCCCTCAGCCCACCCTGTCGTATCCCCTGCTCTGCCCTCTCCCCACCCTGTCGTATCCCCTGCTCTGCCCTCTCCCCTCTGTCGTATCCCCTGCTCTGCCCTCTCACCACCCTGTCGTATCCCCTGCTCCGCCTTCTCCCCACCCTGTCGTATCCCCTGCTCTGCCCTCTCCCCAGTATCCCCTGCTCTGCCCTCTCCCCACCCTGTCGTATCCCCTGCTCCGCACTCTCCCCACCCTGTCGTATGCCCGGTTCTGCCCTCTCCCCAGTATCCCCTGCTCTGCCCTCTCACCACCCTGTCGTATCCCCTGCTCTGCCCTCTCACCACCCTGTCGTATCCCCTGCTCTGCCCTCTCACCACCCTGTCGTATCCCCTGCTCTGCCCTCTCACCACCCTGTCGTATCCCCTGCTCTGCCCTCTCCCCAGTATCCCCTGCTCCGCCCTCTCACCACCCTGTCGTATCCTCTGCTCTGCCCTCTCCCCACCCATGCGTATCCGCTGTTCTGCTCTCTCTCTCCACCCTGTCGTATCCCCTGCTCTGCCCTCTCACCACCCTGTCGTATCCCCTGCTCTGCCCTCTCACCACCCTGTCGTATCCCCTGCTCTGCCCTCTCCCCAGTATCCCCTGCTCTGCCCTCTCACCACCCTGTCGTATCCCCTGCTCTGCCCTCTCCCCACCCTGCGTATCCCCTGTTCTGCCCTCTCTTCACCCTGTCGTATCCCCTGCGCTGCCCTCAGCCCACCCTGTCGTATCCCCTGCTCTGCCCTCTCACCACCCTGTCGTATCCCCTGCTCTGCCCTCAGCCCACCCTGTCGTATCCCCTGCTCTGCCTTCTCACCACCCTGTCGTATCTCCTGCTCTTCCCTATCACCACCCTGTCGTATCCCCTGCTCTGCCCTCCCCCCACCCTGTCATATCCCCTGCTCTGCCCTCTCCACACCCTGTGGTATCCCCTGCTCTGCCCTCTCACCACCCTGTCGTATCCCCTGCTCTGCCCTCTCACCACCCTGTCGTATCCCCTGCTCTGCCCTCTCCCCAGTATCCCCTGCTCTGCCCTCTCACCACCCTGTCGTATCCCCTGCTCTGCCCTCTCCCCACCCTGCGTATCCCCTGTTCTGCCATCTCTCCACCCTGTCGTATCCCCTGCTCTGCCCTCTCACCACCCTGTCGTATCCCCTGCTCTGCCCTCTCACAATCCTGTCGTATCCCCTGCTCTGCCCTCTCCCCAGTATCCCCTGCTCTGCCATCTCCCCACCCTGTCGTATCCCCTGCTCTGCCCTCTCACAATCCTGTCGTATCCCCTGCTCTGCCCTCTCCCCAGTATCCCCTGCTCTGCCATCTCCCCACCCTGTCGTATCCCCTGATCTGCCCTCTCCCCAGTATCCCCTGCTCTGCCCTCTCCCCACCCTGTCTTATCTTTTGCTCTGCCCTCTCCCCAGTATCCCCTGATCTGCCCTCAGCCCACCCTGTCGTATCCCCTGCTCTGCCCTCAGCCCACCCTGTCGTATCCCCTGATCTGCCCTTCCACCCCCCCTGTCGTATCCCCTGCTCTGCCCTCAGCCCACCCTGTCGTATCCCCTGCTCTGCCCTCTCACCACCCTGTCGTATCCCCTGCTCTGCCCTCTCACAATCCTGTCGTATCCCCTGCTCTGCCCTCTCCCCAGTATCCCCTGCTCTGCCATCTCCCCACCCTGTCGTATCCCCTGCTCTGCCCTCTCACAATCCTGTCGTATCCCCTGCTCTGCCCTCTCCCCAGTATCCCCTGCTCTGCCATCTCCCACCCTGTCGTATCCCCTGATCTGCCCTCTCCCCAGTATCCCCTGCTCTGCCCTCTCCCCACCCTGTCTTATCTTTTGCTCTGCCCTCTCCCCAGTATCCCCTGATCTGCCCTCAGCCCACCCTGTCGTATCCCCTGCTCTGCCCTCAGCCCACCCTGTCGTATCCCCTGAACTGCCCTTCCACCCCCCCCCCTGTCGTATCCCCTGCTCTGCCCTCAGCCCACCCTGTCGTATCCCCTGCTCTGCCCTCTCACCACCCTGTCGTATCTCTTGCTCTGCTCTCAGCCCACCCTGTCGTATCCACTGCTCTGCCCTCTCACCACCCTGTAGTATCCCCTGCTCTGCCCTAAGCCCACCCTCTCGTGTTCCCTGCTCTGCCCTCTCACCACCCTGTCGTATCCCCTGCTCTGCCCTCAGCCCACCCTGTCGTATCCCCTGATCTGCCCTCTCCCCAGTATCCCCTGCTCTGCCC
This sequence comes from Chirona hameri, assembly GCA_036785665.1. Lineage (NCBI taxonomy): Eukaryota > Metazoa > Arthropoda > Thecostraca > Balanomorpha > Balanidae > Chirona > Chirona hameri. The sequence goes on along the minus strand of JAXIVJ010000018.1, from coordinate 553,777 downwards.
TCTCCCCACCCTGTCGTATCCCCTGCTCTGCCCTCTCCCCAGTATCCCCTGCTCTGCCCTCTCCCCACCCTGTCGTATCCCCTGCTCCGCCCTCTCCCCACCCTGTGGTATCCCCCTGCTCTGCCCTCTCCCCAGTATCCCCTGCTCTGCCCTCTCACCACCCTGCCGTATCCCCTGCTCTGCCCTCTCCCAACCCTGTCGTATCCCCTGCTCTGCCCTCTCACCACCCTGTCGTATCCCCTGCTCTGCCCTCTCCCCACCCTGTCGTATCCCATGCTCTGCCCGCTCCCCAGTCTCCCCTGCTCTGCCCTCTCACCACCCTGTCGTATCCCCTTATCAGCCCTCAGCCCACACTGTCGTATCCCCTGATCTGCCCTCAGCCCACCCTGTCGTATGCCCTGCTCTGCCCTCTCCCCACCCTGTCGTATCCCCTGCTCTGCCCTCTCCCCACCCTGTCGTATCCCCTACTCTGCCATCTCACCACCCTGTCGTATCCCCTGCTCCGCCCTCTCCCCACCCTGTCGTATCCCCTGCTCTGCCCTCTCACCCCCCGTTCGTATCTCCTGCTCTGCCCTCAGCCCACCCTGTGGTATCCACTGCTCTGCCCTCTCACCACCCTGTAGTATCCCCTGCTCTGCCCTAAGCCCACCCTGTCGTGTTCCCTGCTCTGCCCTCTCACCACTCTGTCGTATCCCCTGCTCTGCCCTCAGCCCACCCTGTCGTATCCCCTGATCTGCCCTCTCCCCAGTATCCCCTGCTCTGCCCTCTCCCCACCCTGTCGTATCCCCTGCTCTGCCCTCTCACCACCCTGTCGTATCCCCTGATCTGCCCTCTCCCCACCCTGTCGTATCCCCTGATCTGCCCTCTCCCCACCCTGTCGTATCCCCTGATCTGCCCTCTCCCCACTCTGTCGTATCCCCTGCTCTGCCCTCTCTCCACCCTGTCGTATCCCCTGCTCTGCCCTCTCCCCACACTGTCGTATCCCCTGCTCTCCCCTCAGCCCACCCTGTCGTATCCCCTGCTCTGCCCTCTCCCCACCCTGTCGTTCCCCTGCTCTGCCCTCTCCCAACAATGTCGTATCCCCTGATCTGCCCTCTCACCACCCTGTCGTATACCCTGCTCTGCCCTCTCCCCACCCTGTCGTATCCCTTGCTCTGCCCTCTCCCCAGTCTCCCCTGCTCTGCCCTCTCACCACCCTGTCGTATCCCCTTATCAGCCCTCAGCCCACACTGTCGTATCCCCTGATATGCCCTCAGCCCACCCTGTCGTATCTCCTGCTCTGCCCTCTCCCCACCATGTCGTATCCCCTGCTCTTCCCTCTCCCCACCCTGTCGTATCCCCTTATCAGCCCTCAGCCCAAACTGTCGTATCCCCTGATCTGCCCTCAGCCCACCCTGTCGTATCCCCTGCTCTGCCCTAAGCCCACCCTGTTGTATCCCCTGCTCTGCCCTCTCCCAACCCTGTCGTATCCCCTGCTCTCTCACCACCCTGTCGTATCCCCTGCTCTGCCCTCTCCCCACCCTGTCGTATCCCATGCTCTGCCCTCTCCCCAGTCTCCCCTGCTCTGCCCTCTCACCACCCTGTCGTATCCCCTGCTCTCTCACCACCCTGTCGTATCCCCTGCTCTGCCCTCTCCCCACCCTGTCGTATCCCATGCTCTGCCCTCTCCCCAGTCTCCCCTGCTCTGCCCTCTCACCACCCTGTCGTATCCCCTTATCAGCCCTCAGCCCACCCTGTCGTATCCCCTGCTCTGCCCTCTCCCCACCCTGTCGTATCCCCTGCTCTGCCCTCTCCCCTCTGTCGTATCCCCTGCTCTGCCCTCTCACCACCCTGTCGTATCCCCTGCTCCGCCTTCTCCCCACCCTGTCGTATCCCCTGCTCTGCCCTCTCCCCAGTATCCCCTGCTCTGCCCTCTCCCCACCCTGTCGTATCCCCTGCTCCGCACTCTCCCCACCCTGTCGTATGCCCGGTTCTGCCCTCTCCCCAGTATCCCCTGCTCTGCCCTCTCACCACCCTGTCGTATCCCCTGCTCTGCCCTCTCACCACCCTGTCGTATCCCCTGCTCTGCCCTCTCACCACCCTGTCGTATCCCCTGCTCTGCCCTCTCACCACCCTGTCGTATCCCCTGCTCTGCCCTCTCCCCAGTATCCCCTGCTCCGCCCTCTCACCACCCTGTCGTATCCTCTGCTCTGCCCTCTCCCCACCCATGCGTATCCGCTGTTCTGCTCTCTCTCTCCACCCTGTCGTATCCCCTGCTCTGCCCTCTCACCACCCTGTCGTACCCCCTGCTCTGCCCTCTCACCACCCTGTCGTATCCCCTGCTCTGCCCTCTCCCCAGTATCCCCTGCTCTGCCCTCTCACCACCCTGTCGTATCCCCTGCTCTGCCCTCTCCCCACCCTGCGTATCCCCTGTTCTGCCCTCTCTTCACCCTGTCGTATCCCCTGCGCTGCCCTCAGCCCACCCTGTCGTATCCCCTGCTCTGCCCTCTCACCACCCTGTCGTATCCCCTGCTCTGCCCTCAGCCCACCCTGTCGTATCCCCTGCTCTGCCTTCTCACCACCCTGTCGTATCTCCTGCTCTTCCCTATCACCACCCTGTCGTATCCCCTGCTCTGCCCTCCCCCACCCTGTCATATCCCCTGCTCTGCCCTCTCCACACCCTGTGGTATCCCCTGCTCTGCCCTCTCACCACCCTGTCGTATCCCCTGCTCTGCCCTCTCACCACCCTGTCGTATCCCCTGCTCTGCCCTCTCCCCAGTATCCCCTGCTCTGCCCTCTCACCACCCTGTCGTATCCCCTGCTCTGCCCTCTCCCCACCCTGCGTATCCCCTGTTCTGCCATCTCTCCACCCTGTCGTATCCCCTGCTCTGCCCTCTCACCACCCTGTCGTATCCCCTGCTCTGCCCTCTCACAATCCTGTCGTATCCCCTGCTCTGCCCTCTCCCCAGTATCCCCTGCTCTGCCATCTCCCCACCCTGTCGTATCCCCTGCTCTGCCCTCTCACAATCCTGTCGTATCCCCTGCTCTGCCCTCTCCCCAGTATCCCCTGCTCTGCCATCTCCCCACCCTGTCGTATCCCCTGATCTGCCCTCTCCCCAGTATCCCCTGCTCTGCCCTCTCCCCACCCTGTCTTATCTTTTGCTCTGCCCTCTCCCCAGTATCCCCTGATCTGCCCTCAGCCCACCCTGTCGTATCCCCTGCTCTGCCCTCAGCCCACCCTGTCGTATCCCCTGATCTGCCCTTCCACCCCCCCTGTCGTATCCCCTGCTCTGCCCTCAGCCCACCCTGTCGTATCCCCTGCTCTGCCCTCTCACCACCCTGTCGTATCCCCTGCTCTGCCCTCTCACAATCCTGTCGTATCCCCTGCTCTGCCCTCTCCCCAGTATCCCCTGCTCTGCCATCTCCCCACCCTGTCGTATCCCCTGCTCTGCCCTCTCACAATCCTGTCGTATCCCCTGCTCTGCCCTCTCCCCAGTATCCCCTGCTCTGCCATCTCCCACCCTGTCGTATCCCCTGATCTGCCCTCTCCCCAGTATCCCCTGCTCTGCCCTCTCCCCACCCTGTCTTATCTTTTGCTCTGCCCTCTCCCCAGTATCCCCTGATCTGCCCTCAGCCCACCCTGTCGTATCCCCTGCTCTGCCCTCAGCCCACCCTGTCGTATCCCCTGAACTGCCCTTCCACCCCCCCCCCCCCCTGTCGTATCCCCTGCTCTGCCCTCAGCCCACCCTGTCGTATCCCCTGCTCTGCCCTCTCACCACCCTGTCGTATCTCTTGCTCTGCTCTCAGCCCACCCTGTCGTATCCACTGCTCTGCCCTCTCACCACCCTGTAGTATCCCCTGCTCTGCCCTAAGCCCACCCTCTCGTGTTCCCTGCTCTGCCCTCTCACCACCCTGTCGTATCCCCTGCTCTGCCCTCAGCCCACCCTGTCGTATCCCCTGATCTGCCCTCTCCCCAGTATCCCCTGCTCTGCCCTCTCCCCACCCTGTCGTATCCCCTGCTCTGCCCTCTCCCCAGTATCCCCTGCTCTGCCCTCTCCCCACCCTGTCGTATCCCCTGCTCCGCCCTCTCCCCACCCTGTGGTATCCCCCTGCTCTGCCCTCTCCCCAGTATCCCCTGCTCTGCCCTCTCACCACCCTGTCGTATCCCCTGCTCTGCCCTCTCCCAACCCTGTCGTATCCCCTGCTCTGCCCTCTCACCACCCTGTCGTATCCCCTGCTCTGCCCTCTCCCCACCCTGTCGTATCCCATGCTCTGCCCGCTCCCCAGTCTCCCCTGCTCTGCCCTCTCACCACCCTGTCGTATCCCCTTATCAGCCCTCAGCCCACACTGTCGTATCCCCTGATCTGCCCTCAGCCCACCCTGTCGTATGCCCTGCTCTGCCCTCTCCCCACCCTGTCGTATCCCCTGCTCTGCCCTCTCCCCACCCTGTCGTATCCCCTACTCTGCCATCTCACCACCCTGTCGTATCCCCTGCTCCGCCCTCTCCCCACCCTGTCGTATCCCCTGCTCTGCCCTCTCCACAGTATCCCCTGATCTGCCCTCTCCCCATCCTGTCGTATCCCCTGCTTCGCCCTCTCCCCACCCTGTCGTATCCCCTGTTCTGCCCTCTCCCCAGTAGCCTCTGCTCTGCCCTCTCACCACCCTGTCGTATCCCCTGCTCTGCCCTCTCCCCACTCTGTCGTATCCCCTGCTCCGCCCTCTCCCCACCCTGTCGTATCCCCTGCTCTGCCCTCTCCCTAGTATCCCCTGCTCTGCCCTCTCACCACCCTGTCGTATCCCTTGCTCTGCCCTCTCACCACCCTGTCGTATCCCCTGCTCTGCCCTCTCACCACCCTGTCGTATCCCCTGCTCTGCCCTCTCCCCACCCTGTCGTATCCCCTGCTCTTCCCTCTCCCCACCCTGCGTATCCCCTGTTCTGCCCTCTCTCCACCCTGTCGTATCCCCTGCTCTGCCCTCTCACCACCCTGTCGTATCCCCTGCTCTGCCCTCTCACAATCCTGTCGTATCCCCTGCTCTGCCCTCTCCCCAGTATCCCCTGCTCTGCCATCTCCCCACCCTGTCGTATCCCCTGCTCTGCCCTCTCACAATCCTGTCGTATCCACTGCTCTGCCCTCTCCCCAGTATCCCCTGCTCTGCCATCTCCCCACCCTGTCGTATCCCCTGATCTGCCCTCTCCCCAGTATCCCCTGCTCTGCCCTCTCCCCACCCTGTCTTATCTTTTGCTCTGCCCTCTCCCCAGTAATCCCTGATCTGCCCTCAGCCCACCCTGTCGTATCCCCTGCTCTGCCCTCAGCCCACCCTGTCGTATCCCCTGATCTGCCCTTCCACCCCCCCCCCTGTCGTATCCCCTGCTCTGCCCTCAGCCCACCCTGTCGTATCCCCTGCTCTGCCCTCTCACCACCCTGTCGTATCTCCTGCTCTGCGCTCAGCCCACCCTGTCGTATCCACTGCTCTGCCCTGTCACCACCCTGTAGTATCCCCTGCTCTGCCCTAAGCCCACCCTGTCGTGTTCCCTGCTCTGCCCTCTCACCACTCTGTCGTATCCCCTGCTCTGCCCTCTCCCCTCTGTCGTATCCCCTGCTCTGCCCTCTCACCACCCTGTCGTATCCCCTGCTCCGCCTTCTCCCCACCCTGTCGTATCCCCTGCTCTGCCCTCTCCCCAGTATCCCCTGCTCTGCCCTCTCCCCACCCTGTCGTATCCCCTGCTCCGCACTCTCCCCACCCTGTCGTATGCCCGGTTCTGCCCTCTCCCCAGTATCCCCTGCTCTGCCCTCTCACCACCCTGTCGTATCCCCTGCTCTGCCCTCTCACCACCCTGTCGTATCCCCTGCTCTGCCCTCTCACCACCCTGTCGTATCTCCTGCTCTGCCCTCTCACCACCCTGTCGTATCCCCTGCTCTGCCCTCTCCCCAGTATCCCCTGCTCCGCCCTCTCACCACCCTGTCGTATCCTCTGCTCTGCCCTCTCCCCACCCATGCGTATCCGCTGTTCTGCTCTCTCTCTCCACCCTGTCGTATCCCCTGCTCTGCCCTCTCACCACCCTGTCGTATCCCCTGCTCTGCCCTCTCACCACCCTGTCGTATCCCTTGCTCTGCCCTCTCCCCAGTATCCCCTGCTCTGCCCTCTCACCACCCTGTCGTATCCCCTGCTCTGCCCTCTCCCCACCCTGCGTATCCCCTGTTCTGCCCTCTCTTCACCCTGTCGTATCCCCTGCGCTGCCCTCAGCCCACCCTGTCGTATCCCCTGCTCTGCCCTCTCACCACCCTGTCGTATCCCCTGCTCTGCCCTCAGCCCACCCTGTCGTATCCAATGCTCTGCCTTCTCACCACCCTGTCGTATCTCCTGCTCTTCCCTATCACCACCCTGTCGTATCCCCTGCTCTGCCCTCCCCCACCCTGTCATATCCCCTGCTCTGCCCTCTCCACACCCTGTGGTATCCCCTGCTCTGCCCTCTCATCACCCTGTCGTATCCCCTGCTCTGCCCTCTCACCACCCTGTCGTATCCCCTGCTCTGCCCTCTCCCCAGTATCCCCTGCTCTGCCCTCTCACCACCCTGTCGTATCCCCTGCTCTGCCCTCTCCCCACCCTGCGTATCCCCTGTTCTGCCCTCTCTCCACCCTGTCGTATCCCCTGCTCTGCCCTCTCACCACCCTGTCGTATCCCCTGCTCTGCCCTCTCACAATCCTGTCGCATCCCCTGCTCTGCCCTCTCCCCAGTATCCCCTGCTCTGCCATCTCCCCACCCTGTCGTATCCCCTGCTCTGCCCTCTCACAATCCTGTCGTATCCCCTGCTCTGCCCTCTCCCCAGTATCCCCTGCTCTGCCATCTCCCCACCCTGTCGTATCCCCTGATCTGCCCTCTCCCCAGTATCCCCTGCTCTGCCCTCTCCCCACCCTGTCTTATCTTTTGCTCTGCCCTCTCCCCAGTATCCCCTGATCTGCCCTCAGCCCACCCTGTCGTATCCCCTGCTCTGCCCTCAGCCCACCCTGTCGTATCCCCTGATCTGCCCTTCCACCCCCCCCCCCCTGTCGTATCCCCTGCTCTGCCCTCAGCCCACCCTGTCGTATCCCCTGCTCTGCCCTCTCACCACCCTGTCGTATCCCCTGCTCTGCCCTCTCACAATCCTGTCGTATCCCCTGCTCTGCCCTCTCCCCAGTATCCCCTGCTCTGCCATCTCCCCACCCTGTCGTATCCCCTGCTCTGCCCTCTCACAATCCTGTCGTATCCCCTGCTCTGCCCTCTCCCCAGTATCCCCTGCTCTGCCATCTCCCCACCCTGTCGTATCCCCTGATCTGCCCTCTCCCCAGTATCCCCTGCTCTGCCCTCTCCCCACCCTGTCTTATCTTTTGCTCTGCCCTCTCCCCAGTATCCCCTGATCTGCCCTCAGCCCACCCTGTCGTATCCCCTGCTCTGCCCTCAGCCCACCCTGTCGTATCCCCTGATCTGCCCTTCCACCCCCCCCTGTCGTATCCCCTGCTCTGCCCTCAGCCCACCCTGTCGTATCCCCTGCTCTGCCCTCTCACCACCCTGTCGTATCTCCTGCTCTGCCCTCAGCCCACCCTGTCGTATCCACTGCTCTGCCCTCTCACCACCCTGTAGTATCCTCTGCTCTGCCCTAAGCCCACCCTCTCGTGTTCCCTGCTCTGCCCTCTCACCACCCTGTCGTATCCCCTGCTCTGCCCTCAGCCCACCCTGTCGTATCCCCTGATCTGCCCTCTCCCCAGTATCCCCTGCTCTGCCCTCTCCCCACCCTGTCGTATCCCCTGCTCTGCCCTCTCCCCAGTATCCCCTGCTCTGCCCTCTCCCCACCCTGTCGTATCCCCTGCTCCGCCCTCTCCCCACCCTGAGGTATCCCCCTGCTCTGCCCTCTCCCCAGTATCCCCTGCTCTGCCCTCTCACCACCCTGTCGTATCCCCTGCTCTGCCCTCTCCCAACCCTGTCATATCCCCTGCTCTGCCCTCTCACCACCCTGTCGTATCCCCTGCTCTGCCCTCTCCCCACCCTGTCGTATCCCATGCTCTGCCCTCTCCCCAGTCTCCCCTGCTCTGCCCTCTCACCACCCTGTCGTATCCCCTTATCAGCCCTCAGCCCACACTGTCGTATCCCCTGATCTGCCCTCAGCCCACCCTGTCGTATCCCCTGCTCTGCCCTCAGCCCACCCTGTTGTATCCCCTGCTCTGCCCTCTCCCAACCCTGTCGTATCCCCTGCTCTGCCCTCTCACCACCCTGTCGTATCCCCTGCTCTGCCCTCTCCCCACCCTGTCGTATCCCATGCTCTGCCCTCTCCCCAGTCTCCCCTGCTCTGCCCTCTCACCACCCTGTCGTATCCCCTTATCAGCCCTCAGCCCACACTGTCGTATCCCCTGATCTGCCCCCAGCCCACCCTGTCGTATGCCCTGCTCTGCCCTCTCCCCACCCTGTCGTATCCCCTGCTCTGCCCTCTCCCCACCCTGTCGTATCCCCTACTCTGCCCTCTCACCACCCTGTCGTATCCCCTGCTCCGCCCTCTCCCCACCCTGTCGTATCCCCTGCTTTGCCCTCTCCCCATTATCCCCTGATGTGCCCTCTCCCCACCCTGTCGTATCCCCTGCTTCGCCCTCTCCCCCCCTGTTGTATCCTCTGTTCTGCCCTCTCCCCAGTAGCCTCTGCTCTGCCCTCTCACCACCCTGTCGTATCCCCTGCTCTGCCCTCTCCCCACTCTGTCGTATCCCCTGCTCCGCCCTCTCCCCACTCTGTCGTATCCCCTGCTCTGCCCTCTCCCTAGTATCCCCTGTTCTGCCCTCTCACCACCCTGTCGTATCCCCTGCTCTGCCCTCTCACCACCCTGTCGTATCCCCTGCTCTGCCCTCTCACCACCCTGTCGTATCCCCTGCTCTGCCCTCTCCCCACCCTGCGTATCCCATGTTCTGCCCTCTCTCCACCCTGTCGTATCCCCTGCTCTGCCCTCTCACCACCCTGTCGTATCCCCTGCTCTGCCCTCTCACAATCCTGTCGTATCCCCTGCTCTGCCCTCTCCCCAGTATCCCCTGCTCTGCCATCTCCCCACCCTGTCGTATCCCCTGATCTGCCCTCTCCCCAGTATCCCCTGCTCTGCCCTCTCCCCACCCTGGCGTATCCCCTGCTCTGCCCTCTCCCCAGTATCCCCTGATCTGCCCTCAGCCCACCCTGTCGTATCCCCTGCTTTGCCCTCAGCCCACCCTGTCGTATCCCCTGATCTGCCCTCCCCCCCCCTGTCGTATCCCCTGCTCTGCCCTCAGCCCACCCTGTCGTATCCCCTGCTCTGCCCTCTCACCCCCGTTCGTATCTCCTGCTCTGCCCTCAGCCCACCCTGTCGTATCCACTGCTCTGCCCTCTCACCACCCTGTAGTATCCCCTGCTCTGCCCTAAGCCCACCCTGTCGTGTTCCCTGCTCTGCCCTCTCACCACTCTGTCGTATCCCCTGCTCTGCCCTCAGCCCACCCTGTCGTATCCCCTGATCTGCCCTCTCCCCAGTATCCCCTGCTCTGCCCTCTCCCCACCCTGTCGTATCCCCTGCTCTGCCCTCTCACCACCCTGTCGTATCCCCTGATCTGCCCTCTCCCCACCCTGTCGTATCCCCTGATCTGCCCTCTCCCCACCCTGTCGTATCCCCTGATCTGCCCTCTCCCCACTCTGTCGTATCCCCTGCTCTGCCCTCTCTCCACCCTGTCGTATCCCCTGCTCTGCCCTCTCCCCACACTGTCGTATCCCCTGCTCTCCCCTCAGCCCACCCTGTCGTATCCCCTGCTCTGCCCTCTCCCCACCCTGTCGTTCCCCTGCTCTGCCCTCTCCCCACACTGTCGTATCCCCTGATCTGCCCTCTCACCACCCTGTCGTATACCCTGCTCTGCCCTCTCCCCACCCTGTCGTATCCCTTGCTCTGCCCTCTCCCCAGTCTCCCCTGCTCTGCCCTCTCACCACCCTGTCGTATCCCCTTATCAGCCCTCAGCCCACACTGTCGTATCCCCTGATATGCCCTCAGCCCACCCTGTCGTATCTCCTGCTCTGCCCTCTCCCCACCATGTCGTATCCCCTGCTCTTCCCTCTCCCCACCCTGTCGTATCCCCTTATCAGCCCTCAGCCCAAACTGTCGTATCCCCTGATCTGCCCTCAGCCCACCCTGTCGTATCCCCTGCTCTGCCCTCAGCCCACCCTGTTGTATCCCCTGCTCTGCCCTCTCCCAACCCTGTCGTATCCCCTGCTCTGCCCTCTCACCACCCTGTCGTATCCCCTGCTCTGCCCTCTCCCCACCCTGTCGTATCCCATGCTCTGCCCTCTCCCCAGTCTCCCCTGCTCTGCCCTCTCACCACCCTGTCGTATCCCCTTATCAGCCCTCAGCCCACACTGTCGTATCCCCTGATCTGCCCTCAGCCCACCCTGTCGTATCCCCTGCTCTGCCCTCTCCCCACCCTGTCGTATCCCCTGCTCTGCCCTCTCCCCTCTGTCGTATCCCCTGCTCTGCCCTCTCACCACCCTGTCGTATCCCCTGCTCCGCCTTCTCCCCACCCTGTCGTATCCCCTGCTCTGCCCTCTCCCCAGTATCCCCTGCTCTGCCCTCTCCCCACCCTGTCGTATCCCCTGCTCCGCACTCTCCCCACCCTGTCGTATGCCCGGTTCTGCCCTCTCCCCAGTATCCCCTGCTCTGCCCTCTCACCACCCTGTCGTATCCCCTGCTCTGCCCTCTCACCACCCTGTCGTATCCCCTGCTCTGCCCTCTCACCACCCTGTCGTATCCCCTGCTCTGCCCTCTCACCACCCTGTCGTATCCCCTGCTCTGCCCTCTCCCCAGTATCCCCTGCTCCGCCCTCTCACCACCCTGTCGTATCCTCTGCTCTGCCCTCTCCCAACCCATGCGTATCCGCTGTTCTGCTCTCTCTCTCCACCCTGTCGTATCCCCTGCTCTGCCCTCTCACCACCCTGTCGTATCCCCTGCTCTGCCCTCTCACCACCCTGTCGTATCCCCTGCTCTGCCCTCTCCCCAGTATCCCCTGCTCTGCCCTCTCACCACCCTGTCGTATCCCCTGCTCTGCCCTCTCCCCACCCTGCGTATCCCCTGTTCTGCCCTTTCTTCACCCTGTCGTATCCCCTGCGCTGCCCTCAGCCCACCCTGTCGTATCCCCTGCTCTGCCCTCTCACAACCCTGTCGTATCCCCTGCTCTGCCCTCAGCCCACCCTGTCGTATCCAATGCTCTGCCTTCTCACCACCCTGTCGTATCTCCTGCTCTTCCCTATCACCACCCTGTCGTATCCCCTGCTCTGCCCTCCCCCCACCCTGTCATATCCCCTGCTCTGCCCTCTCCACACCCTGTGGTATCCCCTGCTCTGCCCTCTCATCACCCTGTCGTATCCCCTGCTCTGCCCTCTCACCACCCTGTCGTATCCCCTGCTCTGCCCTCTCCCCAGTATCCCCTGCTCTGCCCTCTCACCACCCTGTCGTATCCCCTGCTCTGCCCTCTCCCCACCCTGCGTATCCCCTGTTCTGCCCTCTCTCCACCCTGTCGTATCCCCTGCTCTGCCCTCTCACCACCCTGTCGTATCCCCTGCTCTGCCCTCTCACAATCCTGTCGTATCCCCTGCTCTGCCCTCTCCCCAGTATCCCCTGCTCTGCCATCTCCCCACCCTGTCGTATCCCCTGCTCTGCCCTCTCACAATCCTGTCGTATCCCCTGCTCTGCCCTCTCCCCAGTATCCCCTGCTCTGCCATCTCCCCACCCTGTCGTATCCCCTGATCTGCCCTCTCCCCAGTATCCCCTGCTCTGCCCTCTCCCCACCCTGTCTTATCTTTTGCTCTGCCCTCTCCCCAGTATCCCCTGATCTGCCCTCAGCCCACCCTGTCGTATCCCCTGCTCTGCCCTCAGCCCACCCTGTCGTATCCCCTGATCTGCCCTTCCACCCCCCTGTCGTATCCCCTGCTCTGCCCTCAGCCCACCCTGTCGTATCCCCTGCTCTGCCCTCTCACCACCCTGTCGTATCCCCTGCTCTGCCCTCTCACAATCCTGTCGTATCCCCTGCTCTGCCCTCTCCCCAGTATCCCCTGCTCTGCCATCTCCCCACCCTGTCGTATCCCCTGCTCTGCCCTCTCACAATCCTGTCGTATCCCCTGCTCTGCCCTCTCCCCAGTATCCCCTGCTCTGCCATCTCCCCACCCTGTCGTATCCCCTGATCTGCCCTCTCCCCAGTATCCCCTGCTCTGCCCTCTCCCCACCCTGTCTTATCTTTTGCTCTGCCCTCTCCCCAGTATCCCCTGATCTGCCCTCAGCCCACCCTGTCGTATCCCCTGCTCTGCCCTCAGCCCACCCTGTCGTATCCCCTGATCTGCCCTTCCACCCCCCCCCCCTGTCGTATCCCCTGCTCTGCCCTCAGCCCACCCTGTCGTATACCCTGCTCTGCCCTCTCACCACCCTGTCGTATCTCCTGCTCTGCCCTCAGCCCACCCTGTCGTATCCACTGCTCTGCCCTCTCACCACCCTGTAGTATCCCCTGCTCTGCCCTAAGCCCACCCTCTCGTGTTCCCTGCTCTGCCCTCTCACCACCCTGTCGTATCCCCTGCTCTGCCCTCAGCCCACCCTGTCGTATCCCCTGATCTGCCCTCTCCCCAGTATCCCCTGCTCTGCCCTCTCCCCACCCTGTCGTATCCCCTGCTCTGCCCTCTCCCCAGTATCCCCTGCTCTGCCCTCTCCCCACCCTGTCGTATCCCCTGCTCCGCCCTCTCCCCACCCTGTGGTATCCCCCTGCTCTGCCCTCTCCCCAGTATCCCCTGCTCTGCCCTCTCACCACCCTGTCGTATCCCCTGCTCTGCCCTCTCCCAACCCTGTCATATCCCCTGCTCTGCCCTCTCACCACCCTGTCGTATCCCCTGCTCTGCCCTCTCCCCACCCTGTCGTATCCCATGCTCTGCCCTCTCCCCAGTCTCCCCTGCTCTGCCCTCTCACCACCCTGTCGTATCCCCTTATCAGCCCTCAGCCCACACTGTCGTATCCCCTGATCTGCCTTCAGCCCACCCTGTCGTATCCCCTGCTCTGCCCTCAGCCCACCCTGTTGTATCCCCTGCTCTGCCCTCTCCCAACCCTGTCGTATCCCCTGCTCTGCCCTCTCACCACCCTGTCGTATCCCCTGCTCTGCCCTCTCCCCACCCTGTCGTATCCCATGCTCTGCCCTCTCCCCAGTCTCCCCTGCTCTGCCCTCTCACCACCCTGTCGTATCCCCTTATCAGCCCTCAGCCCACACTGTCGTATCCCCTGATCTGCCCCCAGCCCACCCTGTCGTATGCCCTGCTCTGCCCTCTCCCCACCCTGTCGTATCCCCTGCTCTGCCCTCTACCCACCCTGTCGTATCCCCTACTCTGCCCTCTCACCACCCTGTCGTATCCCCTGCTCCGCCCTCTTCCCACCCTGTCGTATCCCCTGCTTTGCCCTCTCCCCATTATCCCCTGATGTGCCCTCTCCCCACCCTGTCGTATCCCCTGCTTCGCCCTCTCCCCCCTGTTGTATCCTCTGTTCTGCCCTCTCCCCAGTAGCCTCTGCTCTGCCCTCTCACCACCCTGTCGTATCCCCTGCTCTGCCCTCTCCCCACTCTGTCGTATCCCCTGCTCCGCCCTCTCCCCACCCTGTCGTATCCCCTGCTCTGCCCTCTCCCTAGTATCCCCTGTTCTGCCCTCTCACCACCCTGTCGTATCCCCTGCTCTGCCCTCTCACCACCCTGTCGTATCCCCTGCTCTGCCCTCTCACCACCCTGTCGTATCCCCTGCTCTGCCCTCTCACCACCCTGTCGTATCCCCTGCTCTGCCCTCTCCCCAGTATCTCCTGCTCTGCCCTCTTACCACCCTGTCGTATCCCCTGCTCTGCCCTCTCCCCACCCTGCGTATCCCATGTTCTGCCCTCTCTCCACCCTGTCGTATCCCCTGCTCTGCCCTCTCACCACCCTGTCGTGTCCCCTGCTCTGCCCTCTCACAATCCTGTCGTATCCCCTGCTCTGCCCTCTCCCCAGTATCCCCTGCTCTGCCCTCTCCCCACCCTGGCGTATCCCCTGCTCTGCCCTCTCCCCAGTATCCCCTGATCTGCCCTCAGCCCACCCTGTCGTATCCCCTGCTTTGCCCTCAGCCCACCCTGTCGTATCCCCTGATCTGCCCTTCCCCCCCCCCCCCCTGTCGTATCCCCTGCTCTGCCCTCAGCCCACCCTGTCGTATCCCCTGCTCTGCCCTCTCACCCCCCGTTCGTATCTCCTGCTCTGCCCTCAGCCCACCCTGTGGTATCCACTGCTCTGCCCTCTCACCACCCTGTAGTATCCCCTGCTCTGCCCTAAGCCCACCCTGTCGTGTTCCCTGCTCTGCCCTCTCACCACTCTGTCGTATCCCCTGCTCTGCCCTCAGCCCACCCTGTCGTATCCCCTGATCTGCCCTCTCCCCAGTATCCCCTGCTCTGCCCTCTCCCCACCCTGTCGTATCCCCTGCTCTGCCCTCTCACCACCCTGTCGTATCCCCTGATCTGCCCTCTCCCCACCCTGTCGTATCCCCTGATCTGCCCTCTCCCCACCCTGTCGTATCCCCTGATCTGCCCTCTCCCCACTCTGTCGTATCCCCTGCTCTGCCCTCTCTCCACCCTGTCGTATCCCCTGCTCTGCCCTCTCCCCACACTGTCGTATCCCCTGCTCTCCCTTCAGCCCACCCTGTCGTATCCCCTGCTCTGCCCTCTCCCCACCCTGTCGTTCCCCTGCTCTGCCCTCTCCCAACACTGTCGTATCCCCTGATCTGCCCTCTCACCACCCTGTCGTATACCCTGCTCTGCCCTCTCCCCACCCTGTCGAATCCCTTGCTCTGCCCTCTCCCCAGTCTCCCCTGCTCTGCCCTCTCACCACCCTGTCGTATCCCCTGCTCTGCCCTCAGCCCACCCTGTCGTATCCCCTGATCTGCCCTCTCCCCAGTATCCCCTGCTCTGCCCTCTCCCCACCCTGTCGTATCCCCTGCTCTGCCCTCTCCCCAGTATCCCCTGCTCTGCCCTCTCCCCACCCTGTCGTATCCCCTGCTCCGCCCTCTCCCCACCCTGTGGTATCCCCCTGCTCTGCCCTCTCCCCAGTATCCCCTGCTCTGCCCTCTCACCACCCTGTCGTATCCCCTGCTCTGCCCTCTCCCAACCCTGTCGTATCCCCTGCTCTGCCCTCTCACCACCCTGTCGTATCCCCTGCTCTGCCCTCTCCCCACCCTGTCGTATCCCATGCTCTGCCCGCTCCCCAGTCTCCCCTGCTCTGCCCTCTCACCACCCTGTCGTATCCCCTTATCAGCCCTCAGCCCACACTGTCGTATCCCCTGATCTGCCCTCAGCCCACCCTGTCGTATGCCCTGCTCTGCCCTCTCCCCACCCTGTCGTATCCCCTGCTCTGCCCTCTCCCCACCCTGTCGTATCCCCTACTCTGCCATCTCACCACCCTGTCGTATCCCCTGCTCCGCCCTCTCCCCACCCTGTCGTATCCCCTGCTCTGCCCTCTCCACAGTATCCCCTGATCTGCCCTCTCCCCACCCTGTCGTATCCCCTGCTTCGCCCTCTCCCCACCCTGTCGTATCCCCTGTTCTGCCCTCTCCCCAGTAGCCTCTGCTCTGCCCTCTCACCACCCTGTCGTATCCCCTGCTCTGCCCTCTCCCCACTCTGTCGTATCCCCTGCTCCGCCCTCTCCCCACCCTGTCGTATCCCCTGCTCTGCCCTCTCCCTAGTATCCCCTGCTCTGCCCTCTCACCACCCTGTCGTATCCCTTGCTCTGCCCTCTCACCACCCTGTCGTATCCCCTGCTCTGCCCTCTCACCACCCTGTCGTATCCCCTGCTCTGCCCTCTCCCCACCCTGTCGTATCCCCTGCTCTTCCCTCTCCCCACCCTGCGTATCCCCTGTTCTGCCCTCTCTCCACCCTGTCGTATCCCCTGCTCTGCCCTCTCACCACCCTGTCGTATCCCCTGCTCTGCCCTCTCACAATCCTGTCGTATCCCCTGCTCTGCCCTCTCCCCAGTATCCCCTGCTCTGCCATCTCCCCACCCTGTCGTATCCCCTGCTCTGCCCTCTCACAATCCTGTCGTATCCACTGCTCTGCCCTCTCCCCAGTATCCCCTGCTCTGCCATCTCCCCACCCTGTCGTATCCCCTGATCTGCCCTCTCCCCAGTATCCCCTGCTCTGCCCTCTCCCCACCCTGTCTTATCTTTTGCTCTGCCCTCTCCCCAGTAATCCCTGATCTGCCCTCAGCCCACCCTGTCGTATCCCCTGCTCTGCCCTCAGCCCACCCTGTCGTATCCCCTGATCTGCCCTTCCACCCCCCCCCCCCCTGTCGTATCCCCTGCTCTGCCCTCAGCCCACCCTGTCGTATCCCCTGCTCTGCCCTCTCACCACCCTGTCGTATCTCCTGCTCTGCGCTCAGCCCACCCTGTCGTATCCACTGCTCTGCCCTGTCACCACCCTGTAGTATCCCCTGCTCTGCCCTAAGCCCACCCTGTCGTGTTCCCTGCTCTGCCCTCTCACCACTCTGTCGTATCCCCTGCTCTGCCCTCTCCCCTCTGTCGTATCCCCTGCTCTGCCCTCTCACCACCCTGTCGTATCCCCTGCTCCGCCTTCTCCCCACCCTGTCGTATCCCCTGCTCTGCCCTCTCCCCAGTATCCCCTGCTCTGCCCTCTCCCCACCCTGTCGTATCCCCTGCTCCGCACTCTCCCCACCCTGTCGTATGCCCGGTTCTGCCCTCTCCCCAGTATCCCCTGCTCTGCCCTCTCACCACCCTGTCGTATCCCCTGCTCTGCCCTCTCACCACCCTGTCGTATCCCCTGCTCTGCCCTCTCACCACCCTGTCGTATCTCCTGCTCTGCCCTCTCACCACCCTGTCGTATCCCCTGCTCTGCCCTCTCCCCAGTATCCCCTGCTCCGCCCTCTCACCACCCTGTCGTATCCTCTGCTCTGCCCTCTCCCCACCCATGCGTATCCGCTGTTCTGCTCTCTCTCTCCACCCTGTCGTATCCCCTGCTCTGCCCTCTCACCACCCTGTCGTATCCCCTGCTCTGCCCTCTCACCACCCTGTCGTATCCCTTGCTCTGCCCTCTCCCCAGTATCCCCTGCTCTGCCCTCTCACCACCCTGTCGTATCCCCTGCTCTGCCCTCTCCCCACCCTGCGTATCCCCTGTTCTGCCCTCTCTTCACCCTGTCGTATCCCCTGCGCTGCCCTCAGCCCACCCTGTCGTATCCCCTGCTCTGCCCTCTCACCACCCTGTCGTATCCCCTGCTCTGCCCTCAGCCCACCCTGTCGTATCCAATGCTCTGCCTTCTCACCACCCTGTCGTATCTCCTGCTCTTCCCTATCACCACCCTGTCGTATCCCCTGCTCTGCCCTCCCCCACCCTGTCATATCCCCTGCTCTGCCCTCTCCACACCCTGTGGTATCCCCTGCTCTGCCCTCTCATCACCCTGTCGTATCCCCTGCTCTGCCCTCTCACCACCCTGTCGTATCCCCTGCTCTGCCCTCTCCCCAGTATCCCCTGCTCTGCCCTCTCACCACCCTGTCGTATCCCCTGCTCTGCCCTCTCCCCACCCTGCGTATCCCCTGTTCTGCCCTCTCTCCACCCTGTCGTATCCCCTGCTCTGCCCTCTCACCACCCTGTCGTATCCCCTGCTCTGCCCTCTCACAATCCTGTCGCATCCCCTGCTCTGCCCTCTCCCCAGTATCTCCTGCTCTGCCATCTCCCCACCCTGTCGTATCCCCTGCTCTGCCCTCTCACAATCCTGTCGTATCCCCTGCTCTGCCCTCTCCCCAGTATCCCCTGCTCTGCCATCTCCCCACCCTGTCGTATCCCCTGATCTGCCCTCTCCCCAGTATCCCCTGCTCTGCCCTCTCCCCACCCTGTCTTATCTTTTGCTCTGCCCTCTCCCCAGTATCCCCTGATCTGCCCTCAGCCCACCCTGTCGTATCCCCTGCTCTGCCCTCAGCCCACCCTGTCGTATCCCCTGATCTGCCCTTCCACCCCCCCCCCCCCCTGTCGTATCCCCTGCTCTGCCCTCAGCCCACCCTGTCGTATCCCCTGCTCTGCCCTCTCACCACCCTGTCGTATCCCCTGCTCTGCCCTCTCACAATCCTGTCGTATCCCCTGCTCTGCCCTCTCCCCAGTATCCCCTGCTCTGCCATCTCCCCACCCTGTCGTATCCCCTGCTCTGCCCTCTCACAATCCTGTCGTATCCCCTGCTCTGCCCTCTCCCCAGTATCCCCTGCTCTGCCATCTCCCCACCCTGTCGTATCCCCTGATCTGCCCTCTCCCCAGTATCCCCTGCTCTGCCCTCTCCCCACCCTGTCTTATCTTTTGCTCTGCCCTCTCCCCAGTATCCCCTGATCTGCCCTCAGCCCACCCTGTCGTATCCCCTGCTCTGCCCTCAGCCCACCCTGTCGTATCCCCTGATCTGCCCTTCCACCCCCCCCCCCCTGTCGTATCCCCTGCTCTGCCCTCAGCCCACCCTGTCGTATCCCCTGCTCTGCCCTCTCACCACCCTGTCGTATCTCCTGCTCTGCCCTCAGCCCACCCTGTCGTATCCACTGCTCTGCCCTCTCACCACCCTGTAGTATCCTCTGCTCTGCCCTAAGCCCACCCTCTCGTGTTCCCTGCTCTGCCCTCTCACCACCCTGTCGTATCCCCTGCTCTGCCCTCAGCCCACCCTGTCGTATCCCCTGATCTGCCCTCTCCCCAGTATCCCCTGCTCTGCCCTCTCCCCACCCTGTCGTATCCCCTGCTCTGCCCTCTCCCCAGTATCCCCTGCTCTGCCCTCTCCCCACCCTGTCGTATCCCCTGCTCCGCCCTCTCCCCACCCTGAGGTATCCCCCTGCTCTGCCCTCTCCCCAGTATCCCCTGCTCTGCCCTCTCACCACCCTGTCGTATCCCCTGCTCTGCCCTCTCCCAACCCTGTCATATCCCCTGCTCTGCCCTCTCACCACCCTGTCGTATCCCCTGCTCTGCCCTCTCCCCACCCTGTCGTATCCCATGCTCTGCCCTCTCCCCAGTCTCCCCTGCTCTGCCCTCTCACCACCCTGTCGTATCCCCTTATCAGCCCTCAGCCCACACTGTCGTATCCCCTGATCTGCCCTCAGCCCACCCTGTCGTATCCCCTGCTCTGCCCTCAGCCCACCCTGTTGTATCCCCTGCTCTGCCCTCTCCCAACCCTGTCGTATCCCCTGCTCTGCCCTCTCACCACCCTGTCGTATCCCCTGCTCTGCCCTCTCCCCACCCTGTCGTATCCCATGCTCTGCCCTCTCCCCAGTCTCCCCTGCTCTGCCCTCTCACCACCCTGTCGTATCCCCTTATCAGCCCTCAGCCCACACTGTCGTATCCCCTGATCTGCCCCCAGCCCACCCTGTCGTATGCCCTGCTCTGCCCTCTCCCCACCCTGTCGTATCCCCTGCTCTGCCCTCTCCCCACCCTGTCGTATCCCCTACTCTGCCCTCTCACCACCCTGTCGTATCCCCTGCTCCGCCCTCTCCCCACCCTGTCGTATCCCCTGCTTTGCCCTCTCCCCATTATCCCCTGATGTGCCCTCTCCCCACCCTGTCGTATCCCCTGCTTCGCCCTCTCCCCCCCTGTTGTATCCTCTGTTCTGCCCTCTCCCCAGTAGCCTCTGCTCTGCCCTCTCACCACCCTGTCGTATCCCCTGCTCTGCCCTCTCCCCACTCTGTCGTATCCCCTGCTCCGCCCTCTCCCCACTCTGTCGTATCCCCTGCTCTGCCCTCTCCCTAGTATCCCCTGTTCTGCCCTCTCACCACCCTGTCGTATCCCCTGCTCTGCCCTCTCACCACCCTGTCGTATCCCCTGCTCTGCCCTCTCACCACCCTGTCGTATCCCCTGCTCTGCCCTCTCCCCACCCTGCGTATCCCATGTTCTGCCCTCTCTCCACCCTGTCGTATCCCCTGCTCTGCCCTCTCACCACCCTGTCGTATCCCCTGCTCTGCCCTCTCACAATCCTGTCGTATCCCCTGCTCTGCCCTCTCCCCAGTATCCCCTGCTCTGCCATCTCCCCACCCTGTCGTATCCCCTGATCTGCCCTCTCCCCAGTATCCCCTGCTCTGCCCTCTCCCCACCCTGGCGTATCCCCTGCTCTGCCCTCTCCCCAGTATCCCCTGATCTGCCCTCAGCCCACCCTGTCGTATCCCCTGCTTTGCCCTCAGCCCACCCTGTCGTATCCCCTGATCTGCCCTCCCCCCCCTGTCGTATCCCCTGCTCTGCCCTCAGCCCACCCTGTCGTATCCCCTGCTCTGCCCTCTCACCCCCGTTCGTATCTCCTGCTCTGCCCTCAGCCCACCCTGTCGTATCCACTGCTCTGCCCTCTCACCACCCTGTAGTATCCCCTGCTCTGCCCTAAGCCCACCCTGTCGTGTTCCCTGCTCTGCCCTCTCACCACTCTGTCGTATCCCCTGCTCTGCCCTCAGCCCACCCTGTCGTATCCCCTGATCTGCCCTCTCCCCAGTATCCCCTGCTCTGCCCTCTCCCCACCCTGTCGTATCCCCTGCTCTGCCCTCTCACCACCCTGTCGTATCCCCTGATCTGCCCTCTCCCCACCCTGTCGTATCCCCTGATCTGCCCTCTCCCCACCCTGTCGTATCCCCTGATCTGCCCTCTCCCCACTCTGTCGTATCCCCTGCTCTGCCCTCTCTCCACCCTGTCGTATCCCCTGCTCTGCCCTCTCCCCACACTGTCGTATCCCCTGCTCTCCCCTCAGCCCACCCTGTCGTATCCCCTGCTCTGCCCTCTCCCCACCCTGTCGTTCCCCTGCTCTGCCCTCTCCCCACACTGTCGTATCCCCTGATCTGCCCTCTCACCACCCTGTCGTATACCCTGCTCTGCCCTCTCCCCACCCTGTCGTATCCCTTGCTCTGCCCTCTCCCCAGTCTCCCCTGCTCTGCCCTCTCACCACCCTGTCGTATCCCCTTATCAGCCCTCAGCCCACACTGTCGTATCCCCTGATATGCCCTCAGCCCACCCTGTCGTATCTCCTGCTCTGCCCTCTCCCCACCATGTCGTATCCCCTGCTCTTCCCTCTCCCCACCCTGTCGTATCCCCTTATCAGCCCTCAGCCCAAACTGTCGTATCCCCTGATCTGCCCTCAGCCCACCCTGTCGTATCCCCTGCTCTGCCCTCAGCCCACCCTGTTGTATCCCCTGCTCTGCCCTCTCCCAACCCTGTCGTATCCCCTGCTCTGCCCTCTCACCACCCTGTCGTATCCCCTGCTCTGCCCTCTCCCCACCCTGTCGTATCCCATGCTCTGCCCTCTCCCCAGTCTCCCCTGCTCTGCCCTCTCACCACCCTGTCGTATCCCCTTATCAGCCCTCAGCCCACACTGTCGTATCCCCTGATCTGCCCTCAGCCCACCCTGTCGTATCCCCTGCTCTGCCCTCTCCCCACCCTGTCGTATCCCCTGCTCTGCCCTCTCCCCTCTGTCGTATCCCCTGCTCTGCCCTCTCACCACCCTGTCGTATCCCCTGCTCCGCCTTCTCCCCACCCTGTCGTATCCCCTGCTCTGCCCTCTCCCCAGTATCCCCTGCTCTGCCCTCTCCCCACCCTGTCGTATCCCCTGCTCCGCACTCTCCCCACCCTGTCGTATGCCCGGTTCTGCCCTCTCCCCAGTATCCCCTGCTCTGCCCTCTCACCACCCTGTCGTATCCCCTGCTCTGCCCTCTCACCACCCTGTCGTATCCCCTGCTCTGCCCTCTCACCACCCTGTCGTATCCCCTGCTCTGCCCTCTCACCACCCTGTCGTATCCCCTGCTCTGCCCTCTCCCCAGTATCCCCTGCTCCGCCCTCTCACCACCCTGTCGTATCCTCTGCTCTGCCCTCTCCCAACCCATGCGTATCCGCTGTTCTGCTCTC
Source organism: Chirona hameri (assembly GCA_036785665.1). NCBI lineage: Eukaryota > Metazoa > Arthropoda > Thecostraca > Balanomorpha > Balanidae > Chirona > Chirona hameri. Next base: position 531,897 of record JAXIVJ010000018.1, on the reverse strand, counting down.
TCTCTCCACCCTGTCGTATCCCCTGCTCTGCCCTCTCACCACCCTGTCGTATCCCCTGCTCTGCCCTCTCACCACCCTGTCGTATCCCCTGCTCTGCCCTCTCCCCAGTATCCCCTGCTCTGCCCTCTCACCACCCTGTCGTATCCCCTGCTCTGCCCTCTCCCCACCCTGCGTATCCCCTGTTCTGCCCTTTCTTCACCCTGTCGTATCCCCTGCGCTGCCCTCAGCCCACCCTGTCGTATCCCCTGCTCTGCCCTCTCACAACCCTGTCGTATCCCCTGCTCTGCCCTCAGCCCACCCTGTCGTATCCAATGCTCTGCCTTCTCACCACCCTGTCGTATCTCCTGCTCTTCCCTATCACCACCCTGTCGTATCCCCTGCTCTGCCCTCCCCCCACCCTGTCATATCCCCTGCTCTGCCCTCTCCACACCCTGTGGTATCCCCTGCTCTGCCCTCTCATCACCCTGTCGTATCCCCTGCTCTGCCCTCTCACCACCCTGTCGTATCCCCTGCTCTGCCCTCTCCCCAGTATCCCCTGCTCTGCCCTCTCACCACCCTGTCGTATCCCCTGCTCTGCCCTCTCCCCACCCTGCGTATCCCCTGTTCTGCCCTCTCTCCACCCTGTCGTATCCCCTGCTCTGCCCTCTCACCACCCTGTCGTATCCCCTGCTCTGCCCTCTCACAATCCTGTCGTATCCCCTGCTCTGCCCTCTCCCCAGTATCCCCTGCTCTGCCATCTCCCCACCCTGTCGTATCCCCTGCTCTGCCCTCTCACAATCCTGTCGTATCCCCTGCTCTGCCCTCTCCCCAGTATCCCCTGCTCTGCCATCTCCCCACCCTGTCGTATCCCCTGATCTGCCCTCTCCCCAGTATCCCCTGCTCTGCCCTCTCCCCACCCTGTCTTATCTTTTGCTCTGCCCTCTCCCCAGTATCCCCTGATCTGCCCTCAGCCCACCCTGTCGTATCCCCTGCTCTGCCCTCAGCCCACCCTGTCGTATCCCCTGATCTGCCCTTCCACCCCCCTGTCGTATCCCCTGCTCTGCCCTCAGCCCACCCTGTCGTATCCCCTGCTCTGCCCTCTCACCACCCTGTCGTATCCCCTGCTCTGCCCTCTCACAATCCTGTCGTATCCCCTGCTCTGCCCTCTCCCCAGTATCCCCTGCTCTGCCATCTCCCCACCCTGTCGTATCCCCTGCTCTGCCCTCTCACAATCCTGTCGTATCCCCTGCTCTGCCCTCTCCCCAGTATCCCCTGCTCTGCCATCTCCCCACCCTGTCGTATCCCCTGATCTGCCCTCTCCCCAGTATCCCCTGCTCTGCCCTCTCCCCACCCTGTCTTATCTTTTGCTCTGCCCTCTCCCCAGTATCCCCTGATCTGCCCTCAGCCCACCCTGTCGTATCCCCTGCTCTGCCCTCAGCCCACCCTGTCGTATCCCCTGATCTGCCCTTCCACCCCCCCCCCCTGTCGTATCCCCTGCTCTGCCCTCAGCCCACCCTGTCGTATACCCTGCTCTGCCCTCTCACCACCCTGTCGTATCTCCTGCTCTGCCCTCAGCCCACCCTGTCGTATCCACTGCTCTGCCCTCTCACCACCCTGTAGTATCCCCTGCTCTGCCCTAAGCCCACCCTCTCGTGTTCCCTGCTCTGCCCTCTCACCACCCTGTCGTATCCCCTGCTCTGCCCTCAGCCCACCCTGTCGTATCCCCTGATCTGCCCTCTCCCCAGTATCCCCTGCTCTGCCCTCTCCCCACCCTGTCGTATCCCCTGCTCTGCCCTCTCCCCAGTATCCCCTGCTCTGCCCTCTCCCCACCCTGTCGTATCCCCTGCTCCGCCCTCTCCCCACCCTGTGGTATCCCCCTGCTCTGCCCTCTCCCCAGTATCCCCTGCTCTGCCCTCTCACCACCCTGTCGTATCCCCTGCTCTGCCCTCTCCCAACCCTGTCATATCCCCTGCTCTGCCCTCTCACCACCCTGTCGTATCCCCTGCTCTGCCCTCTCCCCACCCTGTCGTATCCCATGCTCTGCCCTCTCCCCAGTCTCCCCTGCTCTGCCCTCTCACCACCCTGTCGTATCCCCTTATCAGCCCTCAGCCCACACTGTCGTATCCCCTGATCTGCCCTCAGCCCACCCTGTCGTATCCCCTGCTCTGCCCTCAGCCCACCCTGTTGTATCCCCTGCTCTGCCCTCTCCCAACCCTGTCGTATCCCCTGCTCTGCCCTCTCACCACCCTGTCGTATCCCCTGCTCTGCCCTCTCCCCACCCTGTCGTATCCCATGCTCTGCCCTCTCCCCAGTCTCCCCTGCTCTGCCCTCTCACCACCCTGTCGTATCCCCTTATCAGCCCTCAGCCCACACTGTCGTATCCCCTGATCTGCCCCCAGCCCACCCTGTCGTATGCCCTGCTCTGCCCTCTCCCCACCCTGTCGTATCCCCTGCTCTGCCCTCTCCCCACCCTGTCGTATCCCCTACTCTGCCCTCTCACCACCCTGTCGTATCCCCTGCTCCGCCCTCTTCCCACCCTGTCGTATCCCCTGCTTTGCCCTCTCCCCATTATCCCCTGATGTGCCCTCTCCCCACCCTGTCGTATCCCCTGCTTCGCCCTCTCCCCCCTGTTGTATCCTCTGTTCTGCCCTCTCCCCAGTAGCCTCTGCTCTGCCCTCTCACCACCCTGTCGTATCCCCTGCTCTGCCCTCTCCCCACTCTGTCGTATCCCCTGCTCCGCCCTCTCCCCACCCTGTCGTATCCCCTGCTCTGCCCTCTCCCTAGTATCCCCTGTTCTGCCCTCTCACCACCCTGTCGTATCCCCTGCTCTGCCCTCTCACCACCCTGTCGTATCCCCTGCTCTGCCCTCTCACCACCCTGTCGTATCCCCTGCTCTGCCCTCTCACCACCCTGTCGTATCCCCTGCTCTGCCCTCTCCCCAGTATCTCCTGCTCTGCCCTCTTACCACCCTGTCGTATCCCCTGCTCTGCCCTCTCCCCACCCTGCGTATCCCATGTTCTGCCCTCTCTCCACCCTGTCGTATCCCCTGCTCTGCCCTCTCACCACCCTGTCGTGTCCCCTGCTCTGCCCTCTCACAATCCTGTCGTATCCCCTGCTCTGCCCTCTCCCCAGTATCCCCTGCTCTGCCCTCTCCCCACCCTGGCGTATCCCCTGCTCTGCCCTCTCCCCAGTATCCCCTGATCTGCCCTCAGCCCACCCTGTCGTATCCCCTGCTTTGCCCTCAGCCCACCCTGTCGTATCCCCTGATCTGCCCTTCCCCCCCCCCCCCCTGTCGTATCCCCTGCTCTGCCCTCAGCCCACCCTGTCGTATCCCCTGCTCTGCCCTCTCACCCCCCGTTCGTATCTCCTGCTCTGCCCTCAGCCCACCCTGTGGTATCCACTGCTCTGCCCTCTCACCACCCTGTAGTATCCCCTGCTCTGCCCTAAGCCCACCCTGTCGTGTTCCCTGCTCTGCCCTCTCACCACTCTGTCGTATCCCCTGCTCTGCCCTCAGCCCACCCTGTCGTATCCCCTGATCTGCCCTCTCCCCAGTATCCCCTGCTCTGCCCTCTCCCCACCCTGTCGTATCCCCTGCTCTGCCCTCTCACCACCCTGTCGTATCCCCTGATCTGCCCTCTCCCCACCCTGTCGTATCCCCTGATCTGCCCTCTCCCCACCCTGTCGTATCCCCTGATCTGCCCTCTCCCCACTCTGTCGTATCCCCTGCTCTGCCCTCTCTCCACCCTGTCGTATCCCCTGCTCTGCCCTCTCCCCACACTGTCGTATCCCCTGCTCTCCCTTCAGCCCACCCTGTCGTATCCCCTGCTCTGCCCTCTCCCCACCCTGTCGTTCCCCTGCTCTGCCCTCTCCCAACACTGTCGTATCCCCTGATCTGCCCTCTCACCACCCTGTCGTATACCCTGCTCTGCCCTCTCCCCACCCTGTCGTATCCCTTGCTCTGCCCTCTCCCCAGTCTCCCCTGCTCTGCCCTCTCACCACCCTGTCGTATCCCCTTATCAGCCCTCAGCCCACACTGTCGTATCCCCTGATATGCCCTCAGCCCACCCTGTCGTATCTCCTGCTCTGCCCTCTCCCCACCATGTCGTATCCCCTGCTCTTCCCTCTCCCCACCCTGTCGTATCCCCTTATCAGCCCTCAGCCCAAACTGTCGTATCCCCTGATCTGCCCTCAGCCCACCCTGTCGTATCCCCTGCTCTGCCCTAAGCCCACCCTGTTGTATCCCCTGCTCTGCCCTCTCCCAACCCTGTCGTATCCCCTGCTCTCTCACCACCCTGTCGTATCCCCTGCTCTGCCCTCTCCCCACCCTGTCGTATCCCATGCTCTGCCCTCTCCCCAGTCTCCCCTGCTCTGCCCTCTCACCACCCTGTCGTATCCCCTTATCAGCCCTCAGCCCACCCTGTCGTATCCCCTGCTCTGCCCTCTCCCCACCCTGTCGTATCCCCTGCTCTGCCCTCTCCCCTCTGTCGTATCCCCTGCTCTGCCCTCTCACCACCCTGTCGTATCCCCTGCTCCGCCTTCTCCCCACCCTGTCGTATCCCCTGCTCTGCCCTCTCCCCAGTATCCCCTGCTCTGCCCTCTCCCCACCCTGTCGTATCCCCTGCTCCGCACTCTCCCCACCCTGTCGTATGCCCGGTTCTGCCCTCTCCCCAGTATCCCCTGCTCTGCCCTCTCACCACCCTGTCGTATCCCCTGCTCTGCCCTCTCACCACCCTGTCGTATCCCCTGCTCTGCCCTCTCACCACCCTGTCGTATCCCCTGCTCTGCCCTCTCACCACCCTGTCGTATCCCCTGCTCTGCCCTCTCCCCAGTATCCCCTGCTCCGCCCTCTCACCACCCTGTCGTATCCTCTGCTCTGCCCTCTCCCCACCCATGCGTATCCGCTGTTCTGCTCTCTCTCTCCACCCTGTCGTATCCCCTGCTCTGCCCTCTCACCACCCTGTCGTAGCCCCTGCTCTGCCCTCTCACCACCCTGTCGTATCCCCTGCTCTGCCCTCTCCCCACCCTGCGTATCCCCTGTTCTGCCCTCTCTTCACCCTGTCGTATCCCCTGCGCTGCCCTCAGCCCACCCTGTCGTATCCCCTGCTCTGCCCTCTCACCACCCTGTCGTATCCCCTGCTCTGCCCTCAGCCCACCCTGTCGTATCCCCTGCTCTGCCTTCTCACCACCCTGTCGTATCTCCTGCTCTTCCCTATCACCACCCTGTCGTATCCCCTGCTCTGCCCTCCCCCCACCCTGTCATATCCCCTGCTCTGCCCTCTCCACACCCTGTGGTATCCCCTGCTCTGCCCTCTCACCACCCTGTCGTATCCCCTGCTCTGCCCTCTCACCACCCTGTCGTATCCCCTGCTCTGCCCTCTCCCCAGTATCCCCTGCTCTGCCCTCTCACCACCCTGTCGTATCCCCTGCTCTGCCCTCTCCCCACCCTGCGTATCCCCTGTTCTGCCATCTCTCCACCCTGTCGTATCCCCTGCTCTGCCCTCTCACTACCCTGTCGTATCCCCTGCTCTGCCCTCTCACAATCCTGTCGTATCCCCTGCTCTGCCCTCTCCCCAGTATCCCCTGCTCTGCCATCTCCCCACCCTGTCGTATCCCCTGCTCTGCCCTCTCACAATCCTGTCGTATCCCCTGCTCTGCCCTCTCCCCAGTATCCCCTGCTCTGCCATCTCCCCACCCTGTCGTATCCCCTGATCTGCCCTCTCCCCAGTATCCCCTGCTCTGCCCTCTCCCCACCCTGTCTTATCTTTTGCTCTGCCCTCTCCCCAGTATCCCCTGATCTGCCCTCAGCCCACCCTGTCGTATCCCCTGCTCTGCCCTCAGCCCACCCTGTCGTATCCCCTGATCTGCCCTTCCACCCCCCCTGTCGTATCCCCTGCTCTGCCCTCAGCCCACCCTGTCGTATCCCCTGCTCTGCCCTCTCACCACCCTGTCGTATCCCCTGCTCTGCCCTCTCACAATCCTGTCGTATCCCCTGCTCTGCCCTCTCCCCAGTATCCCCTGCTCTGCCATCTCCCCACCCTGTCGTATCCCCTGCTCTGCCCTCTCACAATCCTGTCGTATCCCCTGCTCTGCCCTCTCCCCAGTATCCCCTGCTCTGCCATCTCCCACCCTGTCGTATCCCCTGATCTGCCCTCTCCCCAGTATCCCCTGCTCTGCCCTCTCCCCACCCTGTCTTATCTTTTGCTCTGCCCTCTCCCCAGTATCCCCTGATCTGCCCTCAGCCCACCCTGTCGTATCCCCTGCTCTGCCCTCAGCCCACCCTGTCGTATCCCCTGAACTGCCCTTCCACCCCCCCCCCCTGTCGTATCCCCTGCTCTGCCCTCAGCCCACCCTGTCGTATCCCCTGCTCTGCCCTCTCACCACCCTGTCGTATCTCTTGCTCTGCTCTCAGCCCACCCTGTCGTATCCACTGCTCTGCCCTCTCACCACCCTGTAGTATCCCCTGCTCTGCCCTAATCCCACCCTCTCGTGTTCCCTGCTCTGCCCTCTCACCACCCTGTCGTATCCCCTGCTCTGCCCTCAGCCCACCCTGTCGTATCCCCTGATCTGCCCTCTCCCCAGTCTCCCCTGCTCTGCCCTCTCACCACCCTGTCGTATCCCCTTATCAGCCCTCAGCCCACACTGTCGTATCCCCTGATCTGCCCCCAGCCCACCCTGTCGTATGCCCTGCTCTGCCCTCTCCCCACCCTGTCGTATCCCCTGCTCTGCCCTCTCCCCACCCTGTCGTATCCCCTACTCTGCCCTCTCACCACCCTGTCGTATCCCCTGCTCCGCCCTCTCCCCACCCTGTCGTATCCCCTGCTTTGCCCTCTCCCCATTATCCCCTGATGTGCCCTCTCCCCACCCTGTCGTATCCCCTGCTTCGCCCTCTCCCCCCTGTTGTATCCTCTGTTCTGCCCTCTCCCCAGTAGCCTCTGCTCTGCCCTCTCACCACCCTGTCGTATCCCCTGCTCTGCCCTCTCCCCACTCTGTCGTATCCCCTGCTCCGCCCTCTCCCCACCCTGTCGTATCCCCTGCTCTGCCCTGTCCCTAGTATCCCCTGTTCTGCCCTCTCACCACCCTGTCGTATCCCCTGCTCTGCCCTCTCACCACCCTGTCGTATCCCCTGCTCTGCCCTCTCACCACCCTGTCGTATCCCCTGCTCTGCCCTCTCACCACCCTGTCGTATCCCCTGCTCTGCCCTCTCCCCAGTATCTCCTGCTCTGCCCTCTTACCACCCTGTCGTATCCCCTGCTCTGCCCTCTCCCCACCCTGCGTATCCCATGTTCTGCCCTCTCTCCACCCTGTCGTATCCCCTGCTCTGCCCTCTCACCACCCTGTCGTGTCCCCTGCTCTGCCCTCTCACAATCCTGTCGTATCCCCTGCTCTGCCCTCTCCCCAGTATCCCCTGCTCTGCCCTCTCCCCACCCTGGCGTATCCCCTGCTCTGCCCTCTCCCCAGTATCCCCTGATCTGCCCTCAGCCCACCCTGTCGTATCCCCTGCTTTGCCCTCAGCCCACCCTGTCGTATCCCCTGATCTGCCCTTCCCCCCCCCCCTGTCGTATCCCCTGCTCTGCCCTCAGCCCACCCTGTCGTATCCCCTGCTCTGCCCTCTCACCCCCCGTTCGTATCTCCTGCTCTGCCCTCAGCCCACCCTGTGGTATCCACTGCTCTGCCCTCTCACCACCCTGTAGTATCCCCTGCTCTGCCCTAAGCCCACCCTGTCGTGTTCCCTGCTCTGCCCTCTCACCACTCTGTCGTATCCCCTGCTCTGCCCTCAGCCCACCCTGTCGTATCCCCTGATCTGCCCTCTCCCCAGTATCCCCTGCTCTGCCCTCTCCCCACCCTGTCGTATCCCCTGCTCTGCCCTCTCACCACCCTGTCGTATCCCCTGATCTGCCCTCTCCCCACCCTGTCGTATCCCCTGAACTGCCCTTCCACCCCCCCCCCCCTGTCGTATCCCCTGCTCTGCCCTCAGCCCACCCTGTCGTATCCCCTGCTCTGCCCTCTCACCACCCTGTCGTATCTCTTGCTCTGCTCTCAGCCCACCCTGTCGTATCCACTGCTCTGCCCTCTCACCACCCTGTAGTATCCCCTGCTCTGCCCTAATCCCACCCTCTCGTGTTCCCTGCTCTGCCCTCTCACCACCCTGTCGTATCCCCTGCTCTGCCCTCAGCCCACCCTGTCGTATCCCCTGATCTGCCCTCTCCCCAGTATCCCCTGCTCTGCCCTCTCCCCACCCTGTCGTATCCCCTGCTCTGCCCTCTCCCCAGTATCCCCTGCTCTGCCCTCTCCCCACCCTGTCGTATCCCCTGCTCCGCCCTCTCCCCACCCTGTGGTATCCCCCTGCTCTGCCCTCTCCCCAGTATCCCCTGCTCTGCCCTCTCACCACCCTGTCGTATCCCCTGCTCTGCCCTCTCCCAACCCTGTCGTATCCCCTGCTCTGCCCTCTCACCACCCTGTCGTATCCCCTGCTCGGCCCTCTCCCCACCCTGTCGTATCCCATGCTCTGCCCGCTCCCCAGTCTCCCCTGCTCTGCCCTCTCACCACCCTGTCGTATCCCCTTATCAGCCCTCAGCCCACACTGTCGTATCCCCTGATCTGCCCTCAGCCCACCCTGTCGTATGCCCTGCTCTGCCCTCTCCCCACCCTGTCGTATCCCCTGCTCTGCCCTCTCCCCACCCTGTCGTATCCCCTACTCTGCCATCTCACCACCCTGTCGTATCCCCTGCTCCGCCCTCTCCCCACCCTGTCGTATCCCCTGCTCTGCCCTCTCCCCAGTATCCCCTGATCTGCCCTCTCCCCACCCTGTCGTATCCCCTGCTTCGCCCTCTCCCCACCCTGTCGTATCCCCTGTTCTGCCCTCTCCCCAGTAGCCTCTGCTCTGCCCTCTCACCACCCTGTCGTATCCCCTGCTCTGCCCTCTCCCCACTCTGTCGTATCCCCTGCTCCGCCCTCTCCCCACCCTGTCGTATCCCCTGCTCTGCCCTCTCCCTAGTATCCCCTGCTCTGCCCTCTCACCACCCTGTCGTATCCCCTGCTCTGCCCTCTCACCACCCTGTCGTATCCCCTGCTCTGCCCTCTCACCACCCTGTCGTATCCCCTGCTCTGCCCTCTCCCCACCCTGTCGTATCCCCTGCTCTTCCCTCTCCCCACCCTGCGTATCCCCTGTTCTGCCCTCTCTCCACCCTGTCGTATCCCCTGCTCTGCCCTCTCACCACCCTGTCGTATCCCCTGCTCTGCCCTCTCACAATCCTGTCGTATCCCCTGCTCTGCCCTCTCCCCAGTATCCCCTGCTCTGCCATCTCCCCACCCTGTCGTATCCCCTGCTCTGCCCTCTCACAATCCTGTCGTATCCACTGCTCTGCCCTCTCCCCAGTATCCCCTGCTCTGCCATCTCCCCACCCTGTCGTATCCCCTGATCTGCCCTCTCCCCAGTATCCCCTGCTCTGCCCTCTCCCCACCCTGTCTTATCTTTTGCTCTGCCCTCTCCCCAGTAATCCCTGATCTGCCCTCAGCCCACCCTGTCGTATCCCCTGCTCTGCCCTCAGCCCACCCTGTCGTATCCCCTGATCTGCCCTTCCACCCCCCCCCCCTGTCGTATCCCCTGCTCTGCCCTCAGCCCACCCTGTCGTATCCCCTGCTCTGCCCTCTCACCACCCTGTCGTATCTCCTGCTCTGCGCTCAGCCCACCCTGTCGTATCCACTGCTCTGCCCTCTCACCATCCTGTAGTATCCCCTGCTCTGCCCTAAGCCCACCCTGTCGTGTTCCCTGCTCTGCCCTCTCACCACTCTGTCGTATCCCCTGCTCTGCCCTCAGCCCACCCTGTCGTATCCCCTGATCTGCCCTCTCCCCAGTATCCCCTGCTCTGCCCTCTCCCCACCCTGTCGTATCCCCTGCTCTGCCCTCTCACCACCATGTCGTATCCCCTGATCTGCCCTCTCCCCACCCTGTCGTATCCCCTGATCTGCCCTCTCCCCACCCTGTCGTATCCCCTGATCTGCCCTCTCCCCACCCTGTCGTATCCCCTGCTCTGCCCTCTCTCCACCCTGTCGTATCCCCTGCTCTGCCCTCTCCCCACACTGTCGTATCCCCTGCTCTCCCCTCAGCCCACCCTGTCGTATCCCCTGCTCTGCCCTCTCCCCACCCTGCCGTTCCCCTGCTCTGCCCTCTCCCCACACTGTCGTATCCCCTGATCTGCCCTCAGCCCACCCTGTCGTATCTCCTGCTCTGCCCTCAGCCCACCCTGTCGTATCCCCTGCTCTTCCCTCTCACCACCCTGTCGTATCTCTTGCTCTGCTCTCAGCCCACCCTGTCGTATCCACTGCTCTGCCCTCTCACCACCCTGTAGTATCCCCTGCTCTGCCCTAAGCCCACCCTCTCGTGTTCCCTGCTCTGCCCTCTCACCACCCTGTCGTATCCCCTGCTCTGCCCTCAGCCCACCCTGTCGTATCCCCTGATCTGCCCTCTCCCCAGTATCCCCTGCTCTGCCCTCTCCCCACCCTGTCGTATCCCCTGCTCTGCCCTCTCCCCAGTATCCCCTGCTCTGCCCTCTCCCCACCCTGTCGCATCCCCTGCTCCGCCCTCTCCCCACCCTGTGGTATCCCCCTGCTCTGCCCTCTCCCCAGTATCCCCTGCTCTGCCCTCTCACCACCCTGTCGTATCCCCTGCTCTGCCCTCTCCCAACCCTGTCGTATCCCCTGCTCTGCCCTCTCACCACCCTGTCGTATCTCCTGCTCTGCCCTCTCCCCACCCTGTCGTATCCCATGCTCTGCCCGCTCCCCAGTCTCCCCTGCTCTGCCCTCTCACCACCCTGTCGTATCCCCTTATCAGCCCTCAGCCCACACTGTCGTATCCCCTGATCTGCCCTCAGCCCACCCTGTCGTATGCCCTGCTCTGCCCTCTCCCCACCCTGTCGTATCCCCTGCTCTGCCCTCTCCCCACCCTGTCGTATCCCCTACTCTGCCATCTCACCACCCTGTCGTATCCCCTGCTCCGCCCTCTCCCCACCCTGTCGTATCCCCTGCTCTGCCCTCTCCCCAGTATCCCCTGATCTGCCCTCTCCCCACCCTGTCGTATCCCCTGCTTCGCCCTCTCCCCACCCTGTCGTATCCCCTGTTCTGCCCTCTCCCCAGTAGCCTCTGCTCTGCCCTCTCACCACCCTGTCGTATCCCCTGCTCTGCCCTCTCCCCACTCTGTCGTATCCCCTGCTCCGCCCTCTCCCCACCCTGTCGTATCCCCTGCTCTGCCCTCTCCCTAGTATCCCCTGCTCTGCCCTCTCACCACCCTGTCGTATCCCCTGCTCTGCCCTCTCACCACCCTGTCGTATCCCCTGCTATGCCCTCTCACCACCCTGTCGTATCCCCTGCTCTGCCCTCTCCCCACCCTGTCGTATCCCCTGCTCTTCCCTCTCCCCACCCTGCGTATCCCCTGTTCTGCCCTCTCTCCACCCTGTCGTATCCCCTGCTCTGCCCTCTCACCACCCTGTCGTATCCCCTGCTCTGCCCTCTCACAATCCTGTCGTATCCCCTGCTCTGCCCTCTCCCCAGTATCCCCTGCTCTGCCATCTCCCCACCCTGTCGTATCCCCTGCTCTGCCCTCTCACAATCCTGTCGTATCCACTGTTCTGCCCTCTCCCCAGTATCCCCTGCTCTGCCATCTCCCCACCCTGTCGTATCCCCTGATCTGCCCTCTCCCCAGTATCCCCTGCTCTGCCCTCTCCCCACCCTGTCTTATCTTTTGCTCTGCCCTCTCCCCAGTAATCCCTGATCTGCCCTCAGCCCACCCTGTCGTATCCCCTGCTCTGCCCTCAGCCCACCCTGTCGTATCCCCTGATCTGCCCTTCCACCCCCCCCCCCCCCCCTGTCGTATCCCCTGCTCTGCCCTCAGCCCACCCTGTCGTATCCCCTGCTCTGCCCTCTCACCACCCTGTCGTATCTCCTGCTCTGCGCTCAGCCCACCCTGTCGTATCCACTGCTCTGCCCTCTCACCACCCTGTAGTATCCCCTGCTCTGCCCTAAGCCCACCCTGTCGTGTTCCCTGCTCTGCCCTCTCACCACTCTGTCGTATCCCCTGCTCTGCCCTCAGCCCACCCTGTCGTATCCCCTGATCTGCCCTCTCCCCAGTATCCCCTGCTCTGCCCTCTCCCCACCCTGTCGTATCCCCTGCTCTGCCCTCTCACCACCCTGTCGTATCCCCTGATCTGCCCTCTCCCCACCCTGTCGTATCCCCTGATCTGCCCTCTCCCCACCCTGTCGTATCCCCTGATCTGCCCTCTCCCCACCCTGTCGTATCCCCTGCTCTGCCCTCTCTCCACCCTGTCGTATCCCCTGCTCTGCCCTCTCCCCACACTGTCGTATCCCCTGCTCTCCCCTCAGCCCACCCTGTCGTATCCCCTGCTCTGCCCTCTCCCCACCCTGCCGTTCCCCTGCTCTGCCCTCTCCCCACACTGTCGTATCCCCTGATCTGCCCTCAGCCCACCCTGTCGTATCTCCTGCTCTGCCTTCTCCCCACCATGTCGTATCCCCTGCTCTGCCCTCTCCCCACCCTGTCGTATCCCCTTATCAGCCCTCAGCCCACACTGTCGTATCCCCTGATCTGCCCTCAGCCCACCCTGTCGTATCCCCTGCTCTGCCCTCAGCCCACCCTGTTGTATCCCCTGCTCTGCCCTCTCCCAACCCTGTCGTATCCCCTGCTCTGCCCTCTCACCACCCTGTCGTATCCCCTGCTCTGCCCTCTCCCCACCCTGTCGTATCCCATGCTCTGCCCTCTCCCCAGTCTCCCCTGCTCTGCCCTCTCACCACCCTGTCGTATCCCCTTATCAGCCCTCAGCCCACACTGTCGTATCCCCTGATCTGCCCTCAGCCCACCCTGTCGTATCCCCTGCTCTGCCCTCTCCCCTTCCTGTCGTATCCCCTGCTCTGCCCTCTCCCCTCTGTCGTATCCCCTGCTCTGCCCTCTCACCACCCTGTCGTATCCCCTGCTCCGCCCTCTCCCCACCCTGTCGTATCCCCTGCTCTGCCCTCTCCCCAGTATCCCCTGTTCTGCCCTCTCCCCACCCTGTCGTATCCCCTGCTCCGCACTCTCCCCACCCTGTCGTATGCCCGGTTCTGCCCTCTCCCCAGTATCCCCTGCTCTGCCCTCTCACCACCCTGTCGTATCCCCTGCTCTGCCCTCTCACCACCCTGTCGTATCCCCTGCTCTGCCCTCTCACCACCCTGTCGTATCCCCTGCTCTGCCCTCTCACCACCCTGTCGTAACCCCTGCTCTGCCCTCTCCCCAGTATCCCCTGCTCCGCCCTCTCACCACCCTGTCGTATCCCCTGATCTGCCCTCTCCCCACCCTGTCGTATCCCCTTATCTGCCCTCTCCCCACCCTGTCGTATCCCCTGATCTGCCCTCTCCCCACCCTGTCGTATCCCCTGCTCTGCCCTCTCTCCACCCTGTCGTATCCCCTGCTCTGCCCTCTCCCCACACTGTCGTATCCCCTGCTCTCCCCTCAGCCCACCCTGTCGTATCCCCTGCTCTGCCCTCTCCCCACCCTGTCGTTCCCCTGCTCTGCCCTCTCCCCACACTGTCGTATCCCCTGATCTGCCCTCTCACCACCCTGTCGTATACCCTGCTCTGCCCTCTCCCCACCCTGTCGTATCCCTTGCTCTGCCCTCTCCCCAGTCTCCCCTGCTCTGCCCTCTCACCACCCTGTCGTATCCCCTTATCAGCCCTCAGCCCACACTGTCGTATCCCCTGATCTGCCCTCAGCCCACCCTGTCGTATCCCCTGCTCTGCCCTCAGCCCACCCTGTTGTATCCCCTGCTCTGCCCTCTCCCAACCCTGTCGTATCCCCTGCTCTGCCCTCTCCCCACCCTGTCGTATTTCATGCTCTGCCCTCTCCCCAGTCTCCCCTGATCTGCCCTCTCACCACCCTGTCGTATCCCCTTATCAGCCCTCAGCCCACACTGTCGTATCCCCTGATCTGCCCTCAGCCCACCCTGTCGTATCCCCTGCTCTGCCCTCTCCCCACCCTGTCGTATCCCCTGCTCTGCCCTCTCCTTTCTGTCGTATCCCCTGCTCTGCCCACTCACCACCCTGTCGTATCTCCTGCTCCGCCCTCTCCCCACCCTGTCGTATCCCCTGATCTGCCCTCTCCCCAGTATCCCCTGCTCTGCCCTCTCCCCACCCTGTCGTATCCCCTGCTCCGCCCTCTCCCCACCCTGTCGTATCCCCCTGTTCTGCCCTCTCCCCAGTATCCCCTGCTCTGCCCTCTCACCACCCTGTCGTATCCCCTGCTCTGCCCTCTCACCACCCTGTCGTATCCCCTGCTCTGCCCTCTCACCACCCTGTCGTATCCCCTGCTCTGCCCTCTCCCCACCCATTCGTATCCCCTTATCAGCCCTCAGCCCACACTATCGTAGCCCCTGATCTGCCCTCAGCCCACCCTGTCGTATCCCCTGCTCCGCCCTCTCCCCAGTCTCCCCTGCTCTGCCCTCTCACCACCCTATCGTATCCCCTTATCAGCCCTCAGCCCACACTGTCGTATCCCCTGATCTGCCCTCAGCCCACCCTGTCGTATCTCCTGCTCTGCCCTCTCCCCACCCTGTCGTATCCCCTGCTCTGCCCTCTCCCCAGTATCCCCTGCTCTGCCCTCTCCCCACCCTGTCGTATCCCCTGCTCCGCCCTCTCCCCACCCTGTGGTATCCCCCTGCTCTGCCCTCTCCCCAGTATCCCCTGCTCTGCCCTCTCACCACCCTGTCGTATCCCCTGCTCTGCCCTCTCCCAACCCTGTCGTATCCCCTGCTCTGCCCTCTCACCACCCTGTCGTATCCCCTGCTCTGCCCTCTCCCCACCCTGTCGTATCCCATGCTCTGCCCGCTCCCCAGTCTCCCCTGCTCTGCCCTCTCACCACCCTGTCGTATCCCCTTATCAGCCCTCAGCCCACACTGTCGTATCCCCTGATCTGCCCTCAGCCCACCCTGTCGTATGCCCTGCTCTGCCCTCTCCCCACCCTGTCGTATCCCCTGCTCTGCCCTCTCCCCACCCTGTCGTATCCCCTACTCTGCCATCTCACCACCCTGTCGTATCCCCTGCTCCGCCCTCTCCCCACCCTGTCGTATCCCCTGCTCTGCCCTCTCCCCAGTATCCCCTGATCTGCCCTCTCCCCACCCTGTCGTATCCCCTGCTTCGCCCTCTCCCCACCCTGTCGTATCCCCTGTTCTGCCCTCTCCCCAGTAGCCTCTGCTCTGCCCTCTCACCACCCTGTCGTATCCCCTGCTCTGCCCTCTCCCCACTCTGTCGTATCCCCTGCTCCGCCCTCTCCCCACCCTGTCGTATCCCCTGCTCTGCCCTCTCCCTAGTATCCCCTGCTCTGCCCTCTCACCACCCTGTCGTATCCCCTGCTCTGCCCTCTCACCACCCTGTCGTATCCCCTGCTCTGCCCTCTCACCACCCTGTCGTATCCCCTGCTCTGCCCTCTCCCCACCCTGTCGTATCCCCTGCTCTTCCCTCTCCCCACCCTGCGTATCCCCTGTTCTGCCCTCTCTCCACCCTGTCGTATCCCCTGCTCTGCCCTCTCACCACCCTGTCGTATCCCCTGCTCTGCCCTCTCACAATCCTGTCGTATCCCCTGCTCTGCCCTCTCCCCAGTATCCCCTGCTCTGCCATCTCCCCACCCTGTCGTATCCCCTGCTCTGCCCTCTCACAATCCTGTCGTATCCACTGCTCTGCCCTCTCCCCAGTATCCCCTGCTCTGCCATCTCCCCACCCTGTCGTATCCCCTGATCTGCCCTCTCCCCAGTATCCCCTGCTCTGCCCTCTCCCCACCCTGTCTTATCTTTTGCTCTGCCCTCTCCCCAGTAATCCCTGATCTGCCCTCAGCCCACCCTGTCGTATCCCCTGCTCTGCCCTCAGCCCACCCTGTCGTATCCCCTGATCTGCCCTTCCACCCCCCCCCCCTGTCGTATCCCCTGCTCTGCCCTCAGCCCACCCTGTCGTATCCCCTGCTCTGCCCTCTCACCACCCTGTCGTATCTCCTGCTCTGCGCTCAGCCCACCCTGTCGTATCCACTGCTCTGCCCTCTCACCACCCTGTAGTATCCCCTGCTCTGCCCTAAGCCCACCCTGTCGTGTTCCCTGCTCTGCCCTCTCACCACTCTGTCGTATCCCCTGCTCTGCCCTCAGCCCACCCTGTCGTATCCCCTGATCTGCCCTCTCCCCAGTATCCCCTGCTCTGCCCTCTCCCCACCCTGTCGTATCCCCTGCTCTGCCCTCTCACCACCCTGTCGTATCCCCTGATCTGCCCTCTCCCCACCCTGTCGTATCCCCTGATCTGCCCTCTCCCCACTCTGTCGTATCCCCTGCTCTGCCCTCTCTCCACCCTGTCGTATCCCCTGCTCTGCCCTCTCCCCACACTGTCGTATCCCCTGCTCTCCCCTCAGCCCACCCTGTCGTATCCCCTGCTCTGCCCTCTCCCCACCCTGTCGTTCCCCTGCTCTGCCCTCTCCCAACACTGTCGTATCCCCTGATCTGCCCTCTCACCACCCTGTCGTATACCCTGCTCTGCCCTCTCCCCACCCTGTCGTATCCCTTGCTCTGCCCTCTCCCCAGTCTCCCCTGCTCTGCCCTCTCACCACCCTGTCGTATCCCCTTATCAGCCCTCAGCCCACACTGTCGTATCCCCTGATATGCCCTCAGCCCACCCTGTCGTATCTCCTGCTCTGCCCTCTCCCCACCATGTCGTATCCCCTGCTCTTCCCTCTCCCCACCCTGTCGTATCCCCTTATCAGCCCTCAGCCCAAACTGTCGTATCCCCTGATCTGCCCTCAGCCCACCCTGTCGTATCCCCTGCTCTGCCCTAAGCCCACCCTGTTGTATCCCCTGCTCTGCCCTCTCCCAACCCTGTCGTATCCCCTGCTCTCTCACCACCCTGTCGTATCCCCTGCTCTGCCCTCTCCCCACCCTGTCGTATCCCATGCTCTGCCCTCTCCCCAGTCTCCCCTGCTCTGCCCTCTCACCACCCTGTCGTATCCCCTTATCAGCCCTCAGCCCACCCTGTCGTATCCCCTGCTCTGCCCTCTCCCCACCCTGTCGTATCCCCTGCTCTGCCCTCTCCCCTCTGTCGTATCCCCTGCTCTGCCCTCTCACCACCCTGTCGTATCCCCTGCTCCGCCTTCTCCCCACCCTGTCGTATCCCCTGCTCTGCCCTCTCCCCAGTATCCCCTGCTCTGCCCTCTCCCCACCCTGTCGTATCCCCTGCTCCGCACTCTCCCCACCCTGTCGTATGCCCGGTTCTGCCCTCTCCCCAGTATCCCCTGCTCTGCCCTCTCACCACCCTGTCGTATCCCCTGCTCTGCCCTCTCACCACCCTGTCGTATCCCCTGCTCTGCCCTCTCACCACCCTGTCGTATCCCCTGCTCTGCCCTCTCACCACCCTGTCGTATCCCATGCTCTGCCCTCTCCCCAGTCTCCCCTGCTCTGCCCTCTCACCACCCTGTCGTATCCCCTTATCAGCCATCAGCCCACCCTGTCGTATCCCCTGCTCTGCCCTCTCCCCACCCTGTCGTATCCCCTGCTCTGCCCTCTCCCCTCTGTCGTATCCCCTGCTCTGCCCTCTCACCACCCTGTCGTATCCCCTGCTCTGCCCTCTCACCACCCTGTCGTATCCCCTGCTCTGCCCTCTCCCCAGTATCCCCTGCTCCGCCCTCTCACCACCCTGTCGTATCCTCTGCTCTGCCCTCTCCCCACCCATGCGTATCCGCTGTTCTGCTCTCTCTCTCCACCCTGTCGTATCCCCTGCTCTGCCCTCTCACCACCCTGTCGTAGCCCCTGCTCTGCCCTCTCACCACCCTGTCGTATCCCCTGCTCTGCCCTCTCCCCACCCTGCGTATCCCCTGTTCTGCCCTCTCTTCACCCTGTCGTATCCCCTGCGCTGCCCTCAGCCCACCCTGTCGTATCCCCTGCTCTGCCCTCTCACCACCCTGTCGTATCCCCTGCTCTGCCCTCAGCCCACCCTGTCGTATCCCCTGCTCTGCCTTATCACCACCCTGTCGTATCTCCTGCTCTTCCCTATCACCACCCTGTCGTATCCCCTGCTCTGCCCTCCCCCCACCCTGTCATATCCCCTGCTCTGCCCTCTCCACACCCTGTCGTATCCCATGCTCTGCCATCTCCCCAGTCTCCCCTGCTCTGCCCTCTCACCACCCTGTCGTATCCCCTTATCAGCCCTCAGCCCACACTGTCGTATCCCCTGATCTGCCCTCAGCCCACCCTGTCGTATCCCCTGCTCTGCCCTCAGCCCACCCTGTTGTATCCCCTGCTCTGCCCTCTCCCAACCCTGTCGTATCCCCTGCTCTGCCCTCTCACCACCCTGTCGTATCCCCTGCTCTGCCCTCTCCCCACCCTGTCGTATCCCATGCTCTGCCCTCTCCCCAGTCTCCCCTGCTCTGCCCTCTCACCACCCTGTCGTATCCCCTTATCAGCCCTCAGCCCACACTGTCGTATCCCCTGATCTGCCCCCAGCCCACCCTGTCGTATGCCCTGCTCTGCCCTCTCCCCACCCTGTCGTATCCCCTGCTCTGCCCTCTCCCCACCCTGTCGTATCCCCTACTCTGCCCTCTCACCACCCTGTCGTATCCCCTGCTCCGCCCTCTCCCCACCCTGTCGTATCCCCTGCTTTGCCCTCTCCCCATTATCCCCTGATGTGCCCTCTCCCCACCCTGTCGTATCCCCTGCTTCGCCCTCTCCCCCCTGTTGTATCCTCTGTTCTGCCCTCTCCCCAGTAGCCTCTGCTCTGCCCTCTCACCACCCTGTCGTATCCCCTGCTCTGCCCTCTCCCCACTCTGTCGTATCCCCTGCTCCGCCCTCTCCCCACCCTGTCGTATCCCCTGCTCTGCCCTGTCCCTAGTATCCCCTGTTCTGCCCTCTCACCACCCTGTCGTATCCCCTGCTCTGCCCTCTCACCACCCTGTCGTATCCCCTGCTCTGCCCTCTCACCACCCTGTCGTATCCCCTGCTCTGCCCTCTCACCACCCTGTCGTATCCCCTGCTCTGCCCTCTCCCCAGTATCTCCTGCTCTGCCCTTTTACCACCCTGTCGTATCCCCTGCTCTGCCCTCTCCCCACCCTGCGTATCCCATGTTCTGCCCTCTCTCCACCCTGTCGTATCCCCTGCTCTGCCCTCTCACCACCCTGTCGTGTCCCCTGCTCTGCCCTCTCACAATCCTGTCGTATCCCCTGCTCTGCCCTCTCCCCAGTATCCCCTGCTCTGCCCTCTCCCCACCCTGGCGTATCCCCTGCTCTGCCCTCTCCCCAGTATCCCCTGATCTGCCCTCAGCCCACCCTGTCGTATCCCCTGCTTTGCCCTCAGCCCACCCTGTCGTATCCCCTGATCTGCCCTTCCCCCCCCCTGTCGTATCCCCTGCTCTGCCCTCAGCCCACCCTGTCGTATCCCCTGCTCTGCCCTCTCACCCCCCGTTCGTATCTCCTGCTCTGCCCTCAGCCCACCCTGTGGTATCCACTGCTCTGCCCTCTCACCACCCTGTAGTATCCCCTGCTCTGCCCTAAGCCCACCCTGTCGTGTTCCCTGCTCTGCCCTCTCACCACTCTGTCGTATCCCCTGCTCTGCCCTCAGCCCACCCTGTCGTATCCCCTGATCTGCCCTCTCCCCAGTATCCCCTGCTCTGCCCTCTCCCCACCCTGTCGTATCCCCTGCTCTGCCCTCTCACCACCCTGTCGTATCCCCTGATCTGCCCTCTCCCCACCCTGTCGTATCCCCTGATCTGCCCTCTCCCCACCCTGTCGTATCCCCTGATCTGCCCTCTCCCCACTCTGTCGTATCCCCTGCTCTGCCCTCTCTCCACCCTGTCGTATCCCCTGCTCTGCCCTCTCCCCACACTGTCGTATCCCCTGCTCTCCCTTCAGCCCACCCTGTCGTATCCCCTGCTCTGCCCTCTCCCCACCCTGTCGTTCCCCTGCTCTGCCCTCTCCCAACACTGTCGTATCCCCTGATCTGCCCTCTCACCACCCTGTCGTATACCCTGCTCTGCCCTCTCCCCACCCTGTCGTATCCCTTGCTCTGCCCTCTCCCCAGTCTCCCCTGCTCTGCCCTCTCACCACCCTGTCGTATCCCCTTATCAGCCCTCAGCCCACACTGTCGTATCCCCTGATATGCCCTCAGCCCACCCTGTCGTATCTCCTGCTCTGCCCTCTCCCCACCATGTCGTATCCCCTGCTCTTCCCTCTCCCCACCCTGTCGTATCCCCTTATCAGCCCTCAGCCCAAACTGTCGTATCCCCTGATCTGCCCTCAGCCCACCCTGTCGTATCCCCTGCTCTGCCCTAAGCCCACCCTGTTGTATCCCCTGCTCTGCCCTCTCCCAACCCTGTCGTATCCCCTGCTCTCTCACCACCCTGTCGTATCCCCTGCTCTGCCCTCTCCCCACCCTGTCGTATCCCATGCTCTGCCCTCTCCCCAGTCTCCCCTGCTCTGCCCTCTCACCACCCTGTCGTATCCCCTTATCAGCCCTCAGCCCACCCTGTCGTATCCCCTGCTCTGCCCTCTCCCCACCCTGTCGTATCCCCTGCTCTGCCCTCTCCCCTCTGTCGTATCCCCTGCTCTGCCCTCTCACCACCCTGTCGTATCCCCTGCTCCGCCTTCTCCCCACCCTGTCGTATCCCCTGCTCTGCCCTCTCCCCAGTATCCCCTGCTCTGCCCTCTCCCCACCCTGTCGTATCCCCTGCTCCGCACTCTCCCCACCCTGTCGTATGCCCGGTTCTGCCCTCTCCCCAGTATCCCCTGCTCTGCCCTCTCACCACCCTGTCGTATCCCCTGCTCTGCCCTCTCACCACCCTGTCGTATCCCCTGCTCTGCCCTCTCACCACCCTGTCGTATCCCCTGCTCTGCCCTCTCACCACCCTGTCGTATCCCCTGCTCTGCCCTCTCCCCAGTATCCCCTGCTCCGCCCTCTCACCACCCTGTCGTATCCTCTGCTCTGCCCTCTCCCCACCCATGCGTATCCGCTGTTCTGCTCTCTCTCTCCACCCTGTCGTATCCCCTGCTCTGCCCTCTCACCACCCTGTCGTAGCCCCTGCTCTGCCCTCTCACCACCCTGTCGTATCCCCTGCTCTGCCCTCTCCCCACCCTGCGTATCCCCTGTTCTGCCCTCTCTTCACCCTGTCGTATCCCCTGCGCTGCCCTCAGCCCACCCTGTCGTATCCCCTGCTCTGCCCTCTCACCACCCTGTCGTATCCCCTGCTCTGCCCTCAGCCCACCCTGTCGTATCCCCTGCTCTGCCTTCTCACCACCCTGTCGTATCTCCTGCTCTTCCCTATCACCACCCTGTCGTATCCCCTGCTCTGCCCTCCCCCCACCCTGTCATATCCCCTGCTCTGCCCTCTCCACACCCTGTGGTATCCCCTGCTCTGCCCTCTCACCACCCTGTCGTATCCCCTGCTCTGCCCTCTCACCACCCTGTCGTATCCCCTGCTCTGCCCTCTCCCCAGTATCCCCTGCTCTGCCCTCTCACCACCCTGTCGTATCCCCTGCTCTGCCCTCTCCCCACCCTGCGTATCCCCTGTTCTGCCATCTCTCCACCCTGTCGTATCCCCTGCTCTGCCCTCTCACTACCCTGTCGTATCCCCTGCTCTGCCCTCTCACAATCCTGTCGTATCCCCTGCTCTGCCCTCTCCCCAGTATCCCCTGCTCTGCCATCTCCCCACCCTGTCGTATCCCCTGCTCTGCCCTCTCACAATCCTGTCGTATCCCCTGCTCTGCCCTCTCCCCAGTATCCCCTGCTCTGCCATCTCCCCACCCTGTCGTATCCCCTGATCTGCCCTCTCCCCAGTATCCCCTGCTCTGCCCTCTCCCCACCCTGTCTTATCTTTTGCTCTGCCCTCTCCCCAGTATCCCCTGATCTGCCCTCAGCCCACCCTGTCGTATCCCCTGCTCTGCCCTCAGCCCACCCTGTCGTATCCCCTGATCTGCCCTTCCACCCCCCCTGTCGTATCCCCTGCTCTGCCCTCAGCCCACCCTGTCGTATCCCCTGCTCTGCCCTCTCACCACCCTGTCGTATCCCCTGCTCTGCCCTCTCACAATCCTGTCGTATCCCCTGCTCTGCCCTCTCCCCAGTATCCCCTGCTCTGCCATCTCCCCACCCTGTCGTATCCCCTGCTCTGCCCTCTCACAATCCTGTCGTATCCCCTGCTCTGCCCTCTCCCCAGTATCCCCTGCTCTGCCATCTCCCACCCTGTCGTATCCCCTGATCTGCCCTCTCCCCAGTATCCCCTGCTCTGCCCTCTCCCCACCCTGTCTTATCTTTTGCTCTGCCCTCTCCCCAGTATCCCCTGATCTGCCCTCAGCCCACCCTGTCGTATCCCCTGCTCTGCCCTCAGCCCACCCTGTCGTATCCCCTGAACTGCCCTTCCACCCCCCCCCCCCCCCCTGTCGTATCCCCTGCTCTGCCCTCAGCCCACCCTGTCGTATCCCCTGCTCTGCCCTCTCACCACCCTGTCGTATCTCTTGCTCTGCTCTCAGCCCACCCTGTCGTATCCACTGCTCTGCCCTCTCACCACCCTGTAGTATCCCCTGCTCTGCCCTAATCCCACCCTCTCGTGTTCCCTGCTCTGCCCTCTCACCACCCTGTCGTATCCCCTGCTCTGCCCTCAGCCCACCCTGTCGTATCCCCTGATCTGCCCTCTCCCCAGTATCCCCTGCTCTGCCCTCTCCCCACCCTGTCGTATCCCCTGCTCTGCCCTCTCCCCAGTATCCCCTGCTCTGCCCTCTCCCCACCCTGTCGTATCCCCTGCTCCGCCCTCTCCCCACCCTGTGGTATCCCCCTGCTCTGCCCTCTCCCCAGTATCCCCTGCTCTGCCCTCTCACCACCCTGTCGTATCCCCTGCTCTGCCCTCTCCCAACCCTGTCGTATCCCCTGCTCTGCCCTCTCACCACCCTGTCGTATCCCCTGCTCGGCCCTCTCCCCACCCTGTCGTATCCCATGCTCTGCCCGCTCCCCAGTCTCCCCTGCTCTGCCCTCTCACCACCCTGTCGTATCCCCTTATCAGCCCTCAGCCCACACTGTCGTATCCCCTGATCTGCCCTCAGCCCACCCTGTCGTATGCCCTGCTCTGCCCTCTCCCCACCCTGTCGTATCCCCTGCTCTGCCCTCTCCCCACCCTGTCGTATCCCCTACTCTGCCATCTCACCACCCTGTCGTATCCCCTGCTCCGCCCTCTCCCCACCCTGTCGTATCCCCTGCTCTGCCCTCTCCCCAGTATCCCCTGATCTGCCCTCTCCCCACCCTGTCGTATCCCCTGCTTCGCCCTCTCCCCACCCTGTCGTATCCCCTGTTCTGCCCTCTCCCCAGTAGCCTCTGCTCTGCCCTCTCACCACCCTGTCGTATCCCCTGCTCTGCCCTCTCCCCACTCTGTCGTATCCCCTGCTCCGCCCTCTCCCCACCCTGTCGTATCCCCTGCTCTGCCCTCTCCCTAGTATCCCCTGCTCTGCCCTCTCACCACCCTGTCGTATCCCCTGCTCTGCCCTCTCACCACCCTGTCGTATCCCCTGCTCTGCCCTCTCACCACCCTGTCGTATCCCCTGCTCTGCCCTCTCCCCACCCTGTCGTATCCCCTGCTCTTCCCTCTCCCCACCCTGCGTATCCCCTGTTCTGCCCTCTCTCCACCCTGTCGTATCCCCTGCTCTGCCCTCTCACCACCCTGTCGTATCCCCTGCTCTGCCCTCTCACAATCCTGTCGTATCCCCTGCTCTGCCCTCTCCCCAGTATCCCCTGCTCTGCCATCTCCCCACCCTGTCGTATCCCCTGCTCTGCCCTCTCACAATCCTGTCGTATCCACTGCTCTGCCCTCTCCCCAGTATCCCCTGCTCTGCCATCTCCCCACCCTGTCGTATCCCCTGATCTGCCCTCTCCCCAGTATCCCCTGCTCTGCCCTCTCCCCACCCTGTCTTATCTTTTGCTCTGCCCTCTCCCCAGTAATCCCTGATCTGCCCTCAGCCCACCCTGTCGTATCCCCTGCTCTGCCCTCAGCCCACCCTGTCGTATCCCCTGATCTGCCCTTCCACCCCCCCCCCCCCTGTCGTATCCAATGCTCTGCCCTCAGCCCACCCTGTCGTATCCCCTGCTCTGCCCTCTCACCACCCTGTCGTATCTCCTGCTCTGCGCTCAGCCCACCCTGTCGTATCCACTGCTCTGCCCTCTCACCATCCTGTAGTATCCCCTGCTCTGCCCTAAGCCCACCCTGTCGTGTTCCCTGCTCTGCCCTCTCACCACTCTGTCGTATCCCCTGCTCTGCCCTCAGCCCACCCTGTCGTATCCCCTGATCTGCCCTCTCCCCAGTATCCCCTGCTCTGCCCTCTCCCCACCCTGTCGTATCCCCTGCTCTGCCCTCTCACCACCATGTCGTATCCCCTGATCTGCCCTCTCCCCACCCTGTCGTATCCCCTGATCTGCCCTCTCCCCACCCTGTCGTATCCCCTGATCTGCCCTCTCCCCACCCTGTCGTATCCCCTGCTCTGCCCTCTCTCCACCCTGTCGTATCCCCTGCTCTGCCCTCTCCCCACACTGTCGTATCCCCTGCTCTCCCCTCAGCCCACCCTGTCGTATCCCCTGCTCTGCCCTCTCCCCACCCTGCCGTTCCCCTGCTCTGCCCTCTCCCCACACTGTCGTATCCCCTGATCTGCCCTCAGCCCACCCTGTCGTATCTCCTGCTCTGCCCTCAGCCCACCCTGTCGTATCCCCTGCTCTTCCCTCTCACCACCCTGTCGTATCTCTTGCTCTGCTCTCAGCCCACCCTGTCGTATCCACTGCTCTGCCCTCTCACCACCCTGTAGTATCCCCTGCTCTGCCCTAAGCCCACCCTCTCGTGTTCCCTGCTCTGCCCTCTCACCACCCTGTCGTATCCCCTGCTCTGCCCTCAGCCCACCCTGTCGTATCCCCTGATCTGCCCTCTCCCCAGTATCCCCTGCTCTGCCCTCTCCCCACCCTGTCGTATCCCCTGCTCTGCCCTCTCCCCAGTATCCCCTGCTCTGCCCTCTCCCCACCCTGTCGCATCCCCTGCTCCGCCCTCTCCCCACCCTGTGGTATCCCCCTGCTCTGCCCTCTCCCCAGTATCCCCTGCTCTGCCCTCTCACCACCCTGTCGTATCCCCTGCTCTGCCCTCTCCCAACCCTGTCGTATCCCCTGCTCTGCCCTCTCACCACCCTGTCGTATCTCCTGCTCTGCCCTCTCCCCACCCTGTCGTATCCCATGCTCTGCCCGCTCCCCAGTCTCCCCTGCTCTGCCCTCTCACCACCCTGTCGTATCCCCTTATCAGCCCTCAGCCCACACTGTCGTATCCCCTGATCTGCCCTCAGCCCACCCTGTCGTATGCCCTGCTCTGCCCTCTCCCCACCCTGTCGTATCCCCTGCTCTGCCCTCTCCCCACCCTGTCGTATCCCCTACTCTGCCATCTCACCACCCTGTCGTATCCCCTGCTCCGCCCTCTCCCCACCCTGTCGTATCCCCTGCTCTGCCCTCTCCCCAGTATCCCCTGATCTGCCCTCTCCCCACCCTGTCGTATCCCCTGCTTCGCCCTCTCCCCACCCTGTCGTATCCCCTGTTCTGCCCTCTCCCCAGTAGCCTCTGCTCTGCCCTCTCACCACCCTGTCGTATCCCCTGCTCTGCCCTCTCCCCACTCTGTCGTATCCCCTGCTCCGCCCTCTCCCCACCCTGTCGTATCCCCTGCTCTGCCCTCTCCCTAGTATCCCCTGCTCTGCCCTCTCACCACCCTGTCGTATCCCCTGCTCTGCCCTCTCACCACCCTGTCGTATCCCCTGCTATGCCCTCTCACCACCCTGTCGTATCCCCTGCTCTGCCCTCTCCCCACCCTGTCGTATCCCCTGCTCTTCCCTCTCCCCACCCTGCGTATCCCCTGTTCTGCCCTCTCTCCACCCTGTCGTATCCCCTGCTCTGCCCTCTCACCACCCTGTCGTATCCCCTGCTCTGCCCTCTCACAATCCTGTCGTATCCCCTGCTCTGCCCTCTCCCCAGTATCCCCTGCTCTGCCATCTCCCCACCCTGTCGTATCCCCTGCTCTGCCCTCTCACAATCCTGTCGTATCCACTGTTCTGCCCTCTCCCCAGTATCCCCTGCTCTGCCATCTCCCCACCCTGTCGTATCCCCTGATCTGCCCTCTCCCCAGTATCCCCTGCTCTGCCCTCTCCCCACCCTGTCTTATCTTTTGCTCTGCCCTCTCCCCAGTAATCCCTGATCTGCCCTCAGCCCACCCTGTCGTATCCCCTGCTCTGCCCTCAGCCCACCCTGTCGTATCCCCTGATCTGCCCTTCCACCCCCCCCCCCCCTGTCGTATCCCCTGCTCTGCCCTCAGCCCACCCTGTCGTATCCCCTGCTCTGCCCTCTCACCACCCTGTCGTATCTCCTGCTCTGCGCTCAGCCCACCCTGTCGTATCCACTGCTCTGCCCTCTCACCACCCTGTAGTATCCCCTGCTCTGCCCTAAGCCCACCCTGTCGTGTTCCCTGCTCTGCCCTCTCACCACTCTGTCGTATCCCCTGCTCTGCCCTCAGCCCACCCTGTCGTATCCCCTGATCTGCCCTCTCCCCAGTATCCCCTGCTCTGCCCTCTCCCCACCCTGTCGTATCCCCTGCTCTGCCCTCTCACCACCCTGTCGTATCCCCTGATCTGCCCTCTCCCCACCCTGTCGTATCCCCTGATCTGCCCTCTCCCCACCCTGTCGTATCCCCTGATCTGCCCTCTCCCCACCCTGTCGTATCCCCTGCTCTGCCCTCTCTCCACCCTGTCGTATCCCCTGCTCTGCCCTCTCCCCACACTGTCGTATCCCCTGCTCTCCCCTCAGCCCACCCTGTCGTATCCCCTGCTCTGCCCTCTCCCCACCCTGCCGTTCCCCTGCTCTGCCCTCTCCCCACACTGTCGTATCCCCTGATCTGCCCTCAGCCCACCCTGTCGTATCTCCTGCTCTGCCTTCTCCCCACCATGTCGTATCCCCTGCTCTGCCCTCTCCCCACCCTGTCGTATCCCCTTATCAGCCCTCAGCCCACACTGTCGTATCCCCTGATCTGCCCTCAGCCCACCCTGTCGTATCCCCTGCTCTGCCCTCAGCCCACCCTGTTGTATCCCCTGCTCTGCCCTCTCCCAACCCTGTCGTATCCCCTGCTCTGCCCTCTCACCACCCTGTCGTATCCCCTGCTCTGCCCTCTCCCCACCCTGTCGTATCCCATGCTCTGCCCTCTCCCCAGTCTCCCCTGCTCTGCCCTCTCACCACCCTGTCGTATCCCCTTATCAGCCCTCAGCCCACACTGTCGTATCCCCTGATCTGCCCTCAGCCCACCCTGTCGTATCCCCTGCTCTGCCCTCTCCCCTTCCTGTCGTATCCCCTGCTCTGCCCTCTCCCCTCTGTCGTATCCCCTGCTCTGCCCTCTCACCACCCTGTCGTATCCCCTGCTCCGCCCTCTCCCCACCCTGTCGTATCCCCTGCTCTGCCCTCTCCCCAGTATCCCCTGTTCTGCCCTCTCCCCACCCTGTCGTATCCCCTGCTCCGCACTCTCCCCACCCTGTCGTATGCCCGGTTCTGCCCTCTCCCCAGTATCCCCTGCTCTGCCCTCTCACCACCCTGTCGTATCCCCTGCTCTGCCCTCTCACCACCCTGTCGTATCCCCTGCTCTGCCCTCTCACCACCCTGTCGTATCCCCTGCTCTGCCCTCTCACCACCCTGTCGTAACCCCTGCTCTGCCCTCTCCCCAGTATCCCCTGCTCCGCCCTCTCACCACCCTGTCGTATCCCCTGATCTGCCCTCTCCCCACCCTGTCGTATCCCCTTATCTGCCCTCTCCCCACCCTGTCGTATCCCCTGATCTGCCCTCTCCCCACCCTGTCGTATCCCCTGCTCTGCCCTCTCTCCACCCTGTCGTATCCCCTGCTCTGCCCTCTCCCCACACTGTCGTATCCCCTGCTCTCCCCTCAGCCCACCCTGTCGTATCCCCTGCTCTGCCCTCTCCCCACCCTGTCGTTCCCCTGCTCTGCCCTCTCCCCACACTGTCGTATCCCCTGATCTGCCCTCTCACCACCCTGTCGTATACCCTGCTCTGCCCTCTCCCCACCCTGTCGTATCCCTTGCTCTGCCCTCTCCCCAGTCTCCCCTGCTCTGCCCTCTCACCACCCTGTCGTATCCCCTTATCAGCCCTCAGCCCACACTGTCGTATCCCCTGATCTGCCCTCAGCCCACCCTGTCGTATCCCCTGCTCTGCCCTCAGCCCACCCTGTTGTATCCCCTGCTCTGCCCTCTCCCAACCCTGTCGTATCCCCTGCTCTGCCCTCTCCCCACCCTGTCGTATTTCATGCTCTGCCCTCTCCCCAGTCTCCCCTGATCTGCCCTCTCACCACCCTGTCGTATCCCCTTATCAGCCCTCAGCCCACACTGTCGTATCCCCTGATCTGCCCTCAGCCCACCCTGTCGTATCCCCTGCTCTGCCCTCTCCCCACCCTGTCGTATCCCCTGCTCTGCCCTCTCCTTTCTGTCGTATCCCCTGCTCTGCCCACTCACCACCCTGTCGTATCTCCTGCTCCGCCCTCTCCCCACCCTGTCGTATCCCCTGATCTGCCCTCTCCCCAGTATCCCCTGCTCTGCCCTCTCCCCACCCTGTCGTATCCCCTGCTCCGCCCTCTCCCCACCCTGTCGTATCCCCCTGTTCTGCCCTCTCCCCAGTATCCCCTGCTCTGCCCTCTCACCACCCTGTCGTATCCCCTGCTCTGCCCTCTCACCACCCTGTCGTATCCCCTGCTCTGCCCTCTCACCACCCTGTCGTATCCCCTGCTCTGCCCTCTCCCCACCCATTCGTATCCCCTTATCAGCCCTCAGCCCACACTATCGTAGCCCCTGATCTGCCCTCAGCCCACCCTGTCGTATCCCCTGCTCCGCCCTCTCCCCAGTCTCCCCTGCTCTGCCCTCTCACCACCCTATCGTATCCCCTTATCAGCCCTCAGCCCACACTGTCGTATCCCCTGATCTGCCCTCAGCCCACCCTGTCGTATCTCCTGCTCTGCCCTCTCCCCACCCTGTCGTATCCCCTGCTCTGCCCTCTCCCCAGTATCCCCTGCTCTGCCCTCTCCCCACCCTGTCGTATCCCCTGCTCCGCCCTCTCCCCACCCTGTGGTATCCCCCTGCTCTGCCCTCTCCCCAGTATCCCCTGCTCTGCCCTCTCACCACCCTGTCGTATCCCCTGCTCTGCCCTCTCCCAACCCTGTCGTATCCCCTGCTCTGCCCTCTCACCACCCTGTCGTATCCCCTGCTCTGCCCTCTCCCCACCCTGTCGTATCCCATGCTCTGCCCGCTCCCCAGTCTCCCCTGCTCTGCCCTCTCACCACCCTGTCGTATCCCCTTATCAGCCCTCAGCCCACACTGTCGTATCCCCTGATCTGCCCTCAGCCCACCCTGTCGTATGCCCTGCTCTGCCCTCTCCCCACCCTGTCGTATCCCCTGCTCTGCCCTCTCCCCACCCTGTCGTATCCCCTACTCTGCCATCTCACCACCCTGTCGTATCCCCTGCTCCGCCCTCTCCCCACCCTGTCGTATCCCCTGCTCTGCCCTCTCCCCAGTATCCCCTGATCTGCCCTCTCCCCACCCTGTCGTATCCCCTGCTTCGCCCTCTCCCCACCCTGTCGTATCCCCTGTTCTGCCCTCTCCCCAGTAGCCTCTGCTCTGCCCTCTCACCACCCTGTCGTATCCCCTGCTCTGCCCTCTCCCCACTCTGTCGT
Source organism: Chirona hameri (assembly GCA_036785665.1). Classification (NCBI taxonomy): domain Eukaryota; kingdom Metazoa; phylum Arthropoda; class Thecostraca; order Balanomorpha; family Balanidae; genus Chirona; species Chirona hameri. The sequence continues at coordinate 502,155 of JAXIVJ010000018.1, read as the reverse complement.
ATCCCCTGCTCCGCCCTCTCCCCACCCTGTCGTATCCCCTGCTCTGCCCTCTCCCTAGTATCCCCTGCTCTGCCCTCTCACCACCCTGTCGTATCCCCTGCTCTGCCCTCTCACCACCCTGTCGTATCCCCTGCTCTGCCCTCTCACCACCCTGTCGTATCCCCTGCTCTGCCCTCTCCCCACCCTGTCGTATCCCCTGCTCTTCCCTCTCCCCACCCTGCGTATCCCCTGTTCTGCCCTCTCTCCACCCTGTCGTATCCCCTGCTCTGCCCTCTCACCACCCTGTCGTATCCCCTGCTCTGCCCTCTCACAATCCTGTCGTATCCCCTGCTCTGCCCTCTCCCCAGTATCCCCTGCTCTGCCATCTCCCCACCCTGTCGTATCCCCTGCTCTGCCCTCTCACAATCCTGTCGTATCCACTGCTCTGCCCTCTCCCCAGTATCCCCTGCTCTGCCATCTCCCCACCCTGTCGTATCCCCTGATCTGCCCTCTCCCCAGTATCCCCTGCTCTGCCCTCTCCCCACCCTGTCTTATCTTTTGCTCTGCCCTCTCCCCAGTAATCCCTGATCTGCCCTCAGCCCACCCTGTCGTATCCCCTGCTCTGCCCTCAGCCCACCCTGTCGTATCCCCTGATCTGCCCTTCCACCCCCCCCCCCCCCCTGTCGTATCCCCTGCTCTGCCCTCAGCCCACCCTGTCGTATCCCCTGCTCTGCCCTCTCACCACCCTGTCGTATCTCCTGCTCTGCGCTCAGCCCACCCTGTCGTATCCACTGCTCTGCCCTCTCACCACCCTGTAGTATCCCCTGCTCTGCCCTAAGCCCACCCTGTCGTGTTCCCTGCTCTGCCCTCTCACCACTCTGTCGTATCCCCTGCTCTGCCCTCAGCCCACCCTGTCGTATCCCCTGATCTGCCCTCTCCCCAGTATCCCCTGCTCTGCCCTCTCCCCACCCTGTCGTATCCCCTGCTCTGCCCTCTCACCACCCTGTCGTATCCCCTGATCTGCCCTCTCCCCACCCTGTCGTATCCCCTGATCTGCCCTCTCCCCACTCTGTCGTATCCCCTGCTCTGCCCTCTCTCCACCCTGTCGTATCCCCTGCTCTGCCCTCTCCCCACACTGTCGTATCCCCTGCTCTCCCCTCAGCCCACCCTGTCGTATCCCCTGCTCTGCCCTCTCCCCACCCTGTCGTTCCCCTGCTCTGCCCTCTCCCAACACTGTCGTATCCCCTGATCTGCCCTCTCACCACCCTGTCGTATACCCTGCTCTGCCCTCTCCCCACCCTGTCGTATCCCTTGCTCTGCCCTCTCCCCAGTCTCCCCTGCTCTGCCCTCTCACCACCCTGTCGTATCCCCTTATCAGCCCTCAGCCCACACTGTCGTATCCCCTGATATGCCCTCAGCCCACCCTGTCGTATCTCCTGCTCTGCCCTCTCCCCACCATGTCGTATCCCCTGCTCTTCCCTCTCCCCACCCTGTCGTATCCCCTTATCAGCCCTCAGCCCAAACTGTCGTATCCCCTGATCTGCCCTCAGCCCACCCTGTCGTATCCCCTGCTCTGCCCTAAGCCCACCCTGTTGTATCCCCTGCTCTGCCCTCTCCCAACCCTGTCGTATCCCCTGCTCTCTCACCACCCTGTCGTATCCCCTGCTCTGCCCTCTCCCCACCCTGTCGTATCCCATGCTCTGCCCTCTCCCCAGTCTCCCCTGCTCTGCCCTCTCACCACCCTGTCGTATCCCCTTATCAGCCCTCAGCCCACCCTGTCGTATCCCCTGCTCTGCCCTCTCCCCACCCTGTCGTATCCCCTGCTCTGCCCTCTCCCCTCTGTCGTATCCCCTGCTCTGCCCTCTCACCACCCTGTCGTATCCCCTGCTCCGCCTTCTCCCCACCCTGTCGTATCCCCTGCTCTGCCCTCTCCCCAGTATCCCCTGCTCTGCCCTCTCCCCACCCTGTCGTATCCCCTGCTCCGCACTCTCCCCACCCTGTCGTATGCCCGGTTCTGCCCTCTCCCCAGTATCCCCTGCTCTGCCCTCTCACCACCCTGTCGTATCCCCTGCTCTGCCCTCTCACCACCCTGTCGTATCCCCTGCTCTGCCCTCTCACCACCCTGTCGTATCCCCTGCTCTGCCCTCTCACCACCCTGTCGTATCCCCTGCTCTGCCCTCTCCCCAGTATCCCCTGCTCCGCCCTCTCACCACCCTGTCGTATCCTCTGCTCTGCCCTCTCCCCACCCATGCGTATCCGCTGTTCTGCTCTCTCTCTCCACCCTGTCGTATCCCCTGCTCTGCCCTCTCACCACCCTGTCGTATCCCCTGCTCTGCCCTCTCACCACCCTGTCGTATCCCCTGCTCTGCCCTCTCCCCAGTATCCCCTGCTCTGCCCTCTCACCACCCTGTCGTATCCCCTGCTCTGCCCTCTCCCCACCCTGCGTATCCCCTGTTCTGCCCTCTCTTCACCCTGTCGTATCCCCTGCGCTGCCCTCAGCCCACCCTGTCGTATCCCCTGCTCTGCCCTCTCACCACCCTGTCGTATCCCCTGCTCTGCCCTCAGCCCACCCTGTCGTATCCCCTGCTCTGCCTTCTCACCACCCTGTCGTATCTCCTGCTCTTCCCTATCACCACCCTGTCGTATCCCCTGCTCTGCCCTCCCCCCACCCTGTCATATCCCCTGCTCTGCCCTCTCCACACCCTGTGGTATCCCCTGCTCTGCCCTCTCACCACCCTGTCGTATCCCCTGCTCTGCCCTCTCACCACCCTGTCGTATCCCCTGCTCTGCCCTCTCCCCAGTATCCCCTGCTCTGCCCTCTCACCACCCTGTCGTATCCCCTGCTCTGCCCTCTCCCCACCCTGCGTATCCCCTGTTCTGCCATCTCTCCACCCTGTCGTATCCCCTGCTCTGCCCTCTCACCACCCTGTCGTATCCCCTGCTCTGCCCTCTCACAATCCTGTCGTATCCCCTGCTCTGCCCTCTCCCCAGTATCCCCTGCTCTGCCATCTCCCCACCCTGTCGTATCCCCTGCTCTGCCCTCTCACAATCCTGTCGTATCCCCTGCTCTGCCCTCTCCCCAGTATCCCCTGCTCTGCCATCTCCCCACCCTGTCGTATCCCCTGATCTGCCCTCTCCCCAGTATCCCCTGCTCTGCCCTCTCCCCACCCTGTCTTATCTTTTGCTCTGCCCTCTCCCCAGTATCCCCTGATCTGCCCTCAGCCCACCCTGTCGTATCCCCTGCTCTGCCCTCAGCCCACCCTGTCGTATCCCCTGATCTGCCCTTCCACCCCCCCTGTCGTATCCCCTGCTCTGCCCTCAGCCCACCCTGTCGTATCCCCTGCTCTGCCCTCTCACCACCCTGTCGTATCCCCTGCTCTGCCCTCTCACAATCCTGTCGTATCCCCTGCTCTGCCCTCTCCCCAGTATCCCCTGCTCTGCCATCTCCCCACCCTCTCGTATCCCCTGCTCTGCCCTCTCACAATCCTGTCGTATCCCCTGCTCTGCCCTCTCCCCAGTATCCCCTGCTCTGCCATCTCCCACCCTGTCGTATCCCCTGATCTGCCCTCTCCCCAGTATCCCCTGCTCTGCCCTCTCCCCACCCTGTCTTATCTTTTGCTCTGCCCTCTCCCCAGTATCCCCTGATCTGCCCTCAGCCCACCCTGTCGTATCCCCTGCTCTGCCCTCAGCCCACCCTGTCGTATCCCCTGATCTGCCCTTCCACCCCCCCCCCTGTCGTATCCCCTGCTCTGCCCTCAGCCCACCCTGTCGTATACCCTGCTCTGCCCTCTCACCACCCTGTCGTATCTCCTGCTCTGCCCTCAGCCCACCCTGTCGTATCCACTGCTCTGCCCTCTCACCACCCTGTAGTATCCCCTGCTCTGCCCTAAGCCCACCCTCTCGTGTTCCCTGCTCTGCCCTCTCACCACCCTGTCGTATCCCCTGCTCTGCCCTCAGCCCACCCTGTCGTATCCCCTGATCTGCCCTCTCCCCAGTATCCCCTGCTCTGCCCTCTCCCCACCCTGTCGTATCCCCTGCTCTGCCCTCTCCCCAGTATCCCCTGCTCTGCCCTCTCCCCACCCTGTCGTATCCCCTGCTCCGCCCTCTCCCCACCCTGTGGTATCCCCCTGCTCTGCCCTCTCCCCAGTATCCCCTGCTCTGCCCTCTCACCACCCTGTCGTATCCCCTGCTCTGCCCTCTCCCAACCCTGTCATATCCCCTGCTCTGCCCTCTCACCACCCTGTCGTATCCCCTGCTCTGCCCTCTCCCCACCCTGTCGTATCCCATGCTCTGCCCTCTCCCCAGTCTCCCCTGCTCTGCCCTCTCACCACCCTGTCGTATCCCCTTATCAGCCCTCAGCCCACACTGTCGTATCCCCTGATCTGCCCTCAGCCCACCCTGTCGTATCCCCTGCTCTGCCCTCAGCCCACCCTGTTGTATCCCCTGCTCTGCCCTCTCCCAACCCTGTCGTATCCCCTGCTCTGCCCTCTCACCACCCTGTCGTATCCCCTGCTCTGCCCTCTCCCCACCCTGTCGTATCCCATGCTCTGCCCTCTCCCCAGTCTCCCCTGCTCTGCCCTCTCACCACCCTGTCGTATCCCCTTATCAGCCCTCAGCCCACACTGTCGTATCCCCTGATCTGCCCCCAGCCCACCCTGTCGTATGCCCTGCTCTGCCCTCTCCCCACCCTGTCGTATCCCCTGCTCTGCCCTCTCCCCACCCTGTCGTATCCCCTACTCTGCCCTCTCACCACCCTGTCGTATCCCCTGCTCCGCCCTCTCCCCACCCTGTCGTATCCCCTGCTTTGCCCTCTCCCCATTATCCCCTGATGTGCCCTCTCCCCACCCTGTCGTATCCCCTGCTTCGCCCTCTCCCCCCTGTTGTATCCTCTGTTCTGCCCTCTCCCCAGTAGCCTCTGCTCTGCCCTCTCACCACCCTGTCGTATCCCCTGCTCTGCCCTCTCCCCACTCTGTCGTATCCCCTGCTCCGCCCTCTCCCCACCCTGTCGTATCCCCTGCTCTGCCCTGTCCCTAGTATCCCCTGTTCTGCCCTCTCACCACCCTGTCGTATCCCCTGCTCTGCCCTCTCACCACCCTGTCGTATCCCCTGCTCTGCCCTCTCACCACCCTGTCGTATCCCCTGCTCTGCCCTCTCACCACCCTGTCGTATCCCCTGCTCTGCCCTCTCCCCAGTATCTCCTGCTCTGCCCTCTTACCACCCTGTCGTATCCCCTGCTCTGCCCTCTCCCCACCCTGCGTATCCCATGTTCTGCCCTCTCTCCACCCTGTCGTATCCCCTGCTCTGCCCTCTCACCACCCTGTCGTGTCCCCTGCTCTGCCCTCTCACAATCCTGTCGTATCCCCTGCTCTGCCCTCTCCCCAGTATCCCCTGCTCTGCCCTCTCCCCACCCTGGCGCATCCCCTGCTCTGCCCTCTCCCCAGTATCCCCTGATCTGCCCTCAGCCCACCCTGTCGTATCCCCTGCTTTGCCCTCAGCCCACCCTGTCGTATCCCCTGATCTGCCCTTCCCCCCCCCCCCTGTCGTATCCCCTGCTCTGCCCTCAGCCCACCCTGTCGTATCCCCTGCTCTGCCCTCTCACCCCCCGTTCGTATCTCCTGCTCTGCCCTCAGCCCACCCTGTGGTATCCACTGCTCTGCCCTCTCACCACCCTGTAGTATCCCCTGCTCTGCCCTAAGCCCACCCTGTCGTGTTCCCTGCTCTGCCCTCTCACCACTCTGTCGTATCCCCTGCTCTGCCCTCAGCCCACCCTGTCGTATCCCCTGATCTGCCCTCTCCCCAGTATCCCCTGCTCTGCCCTCTCCCCACCCTGTCGTATCCCCTGCTCTGCCCTCTCACCACCCTGTCGTATCCCCTGATCTGCCCTCTCCCCACCCTGTCGTATCCCCTGATCTGCCCTCTCCCCACCCTGTCGTATCCCCTGATCTGCCCTCTCCCCACTCTGTCGTATCCCCTGCTCTGCCCTCTCTCCACCCTGTCGTATCCCCTGCTCTGCCCTCTCCCCACACTGTCGTATCCCCTGCTCTCCCCTCAGCCCACCCTGTCGTATCCCCTGCTCTGCCCTCTCCCCACCCTGTCGTTCCCCTGCTCTGCCCTCTCCCAACACTGTCGTATCCCCTGATCTGCCCTCTCACCACCCTGTCGTATACCCTGCTCTGCCCTCTCCCCACCCTGTCGTATCCCTTGCTCTGCCCTCTCCCCAGTCTCCCCTGCTCTGCCCTCTCACCACCCTGCCGTATCCCCTTATCAGCCCTCAGCCCACACTGTCGTATCCCCTGATATGCCCTCAGCCCACCCTGTCGTATCTCCTGCTCTGCCCTCTCCCCACCATGTCGTATCCCCTGCTCTTCCCTCTCCCCACCCTGTCGTATCCCCTTATCAGCCCTCAGCCCAAACTGTCGTATCCCCTGATCTGCCCTCAGCCCACCCTGTCGTATCCCCTGCTCTGCCCTAAGCCCACCCTGTTGTATCCCCTGCTCTGCCCTCTCCCAACCCTGTCGTATCCCCTGCTCTCTCACCACCCTGTCGTATCCCCTGCTCTGCCCTCTCCCCACCCTGTCGTATCCCATGCTCTGCCCTCTCCCCAGTCTCCCCTGCTCTGCCCTCTCACCACCCTGTCGTATCCCCTTATCAGCCCTCAGCCCACCCTGTCGTATCCCCTGCTCTGCCCTCTCCCCACCCTGTCGTATCCCCTGCTCTGCCCTCTCCCCTCTGTCGTATCCCCTGCTCTGCCCTCTCACCACCCTGTCGTATCCCCTGCTCCGCCTTCTCCCCACCCTGTCGTATCCCCTGCTCTGCCCTCTCCCCAGTATCCCCTGCTCTGCTTTCTCCCCACCCTGTCGTATCCCCTGCTCCGCACTCTCCCCACCCTGTCGTATGCCCGGTTCTGCCCTCTCCCCAGTATCCCCTGCTCTGCCCTCTCACCACCCTGTCGTATCCCCTGCTCTGCCCTCTCACCACCCTGTCGTATCCCCTGCTCTGCCCTCTCACCACCCTGTCGTATCCCCTGCTCTGCCCTCTCACCACCCTGTCGTATCCCCTGCTCTGCCCTCTCCCCAGTATCCCCTGCTCCGCCCTCTCACCACCCTGTCGTATCCTCTGCTCTGCCCTCTCCCCACCCATGCGTATCCGCTGTTCTGCTCTCTCTCTCCACCCTGTCGTATCCCCTGCTCTGCCCTCTCACCACCCTGTCGTAGCCCCTGCTCTGCCCTCTCACCACCCTGTCGTATCCCCTGCTCTGCCCTCTCCCCAGTATCCCCTGCTCTGCCCTCTCACCACCCTATCGTATCCCCTGCTCTGCCCTCTCCCCACCCTGCGTATCCCCTGTTCTGCCCTCTCTTCACCCTGTCGTATCCCCTGCGCTGCCCTCAGCCCACCCTGTCGTATCCCCTGCTCTGCCCTCTCACCACCCTGTCGTATCCCCTGCTCTGCCCTCAGCCCACCCTGTCGTATCCCCTGCTCTGCCTTCTCACCACCCTGTCGTATCTCCTGCTCTTCCCTATCACCACCCTGTCGTATCCCCTGCTCTGCCCTCCCCCCACCCTGTCATATCCCCTGCTCTGCCCTCTCCACACCCTGTGGTATCCCCTGCTCTGCCCTCTCACCACCCTGTCGTATCCCCTGCTCTGCCCTCTCACCACCCTGTCGTATCCCCTGCTCTGCCCTCTCCCCAGTATCCCCTGCTCTGCCCTCTCACCACCCTGTCGTATCCCCTGCTCTGCCCTCTCCCCACCCTGCGTATCCCCTGTTCTGCCATCTCTCCACCCTGTCGTATCCCCTGCTCTGCCCTCTCACCACCCTGTCGTATCCCCTGCTCTGCCCTCTCACAATCCTGTCGTATCCCCTGCTCTGCCCTCTCCCCAGTATCCCCTGCTCTGCCATCTCCCCACCCTGTCGTATCCCCTGCTCTGCCCTCTCACAATCCTGTCGTATCCCCTGCTCTGCCCTCTCCCCAGTATCCCCTGCTCTGCCATCTCCCCACCCTGTCGTATCCCCTGATCTGCCCTCTCCCCAGTATCCCCTGCTCTGCCCTCTCCCCACCCTGTCTTATCTTTTGCTCTGCCCTCTCCCCAGTATCCCCTGATCTGCCCTCAGCCCACCCTGTCGTATCCCCTGCTCTGCCCTCAGCCCACCCTGTCGTATCCCCTGATCTGCCCTTCCACCCCCCCTGTCGTATCCCCTGCTCTGCCCTCAGCCCACCCTGTCGTATCCCCTGCTCTGCCCTCTCACCACCCTGTCGTATCCCCTGCTCTGCCCTCTCACAATCCTGTCGTATCCCCTGCTCTGCCCTCTCCCCAGTATCCCCTGCTCTGCCATCTCCCCACCCTGTCGTATCCCCTGCTCTGCCCTCTCACAATCCTGTCGTATCCCCTGCTCTGCCCTCTCCCCAATATCCCCTGCTCTGCCATCTCCCACCCTGTCGTATCCCCTGATCTGCCCTCTCCCCAGTATCCCCTGCTCTGCCCTCTCCCCACCCTGTCTTATCTTTTGCTCTGCCCTCTCCCCAGTATCCCCTGATCTGCCCTCAGCCCACCCTGTCGTATCCCCTGCTCTGCCCTCAGCCCACCCTGTCGTATCCCCTGAACTGCCCTTCCACCCCCCCCCCTGTCGTATCCCCTGCTCTGCCCTCAGCCCACCCTGTCGTATCCCCTGCTCTGCCCTCTCACCACCCTGTCGTATCTCTTGCTCTGCTCTCAGCCCACCCTGTCGTATCCACTGCTCTGCCCTCTCACCACCCTGTAGTATCCCCTGCTCTGCCCTAAGCCCACCCTCTCGTGTTCCCTGCTCTGCCCTCTCACCACCCTGTCGTATCCCCTGCTCTGCCCTCAGCCCACCCTGTCGTATCCCCTGATCTGCCCTCTCCCCAGTATCCCCTGCTCTGCCCTCTCCCCACCCTGTCGTATCCCCTGCTCTGCCCTCTCCCCAGTATCCCCTGCTCTGCCCTCTCCCCACCCTGTCGTATCCCCTGCTCCGCCCTCTCCCCACCCTGTGGTATCCCCCTGCTCTGCCCTCTCCCCAGTATCCCCTGCTCTGCCCTCTCACCACCCTGTCGTATCCCCTGCTCTGCCCTCTCCCAACCCTGTCGTATCCCCTGCTCTGCCCTCTCACCACCCTGTCGTATCCCCTGCTCTGCCCTCTCCCCACCCTGTCGTATCCCATGCTCTGCCCGCTCCCCAGTCTCCCCTGCTCTGCCCTCTCACCACCCTGTCGTATCCCCTTATCAGCCCTCAGCCCACACTGTCGTATCCCCTGATCTGCCCTCAGCCCACCCTGTCGTATGCCCTGCTCTGCCCTCTCCCCACCCTGTCGTATCCCCTGCTCTGCCCTCTCCCCACCCTGTCGTATCCCCTACTCTGCCATCTCACCACCCTGTCGTATCCCCTGCTCCGCCCTCTCCCCACCCTGTCGTATCCCCTGCTCTGCCCTCTCCCCAGTATCCCCTGATCTGCCCTCTCCCCACCCTGTCGTATCCCCTGCTTCGCCCTCTCCCCACCCTGTCGTATCCCCTGTTCTGCCCTCTCCCCAGTAGCCTCTGCTCTGCCCTCTCACCACCCTGTCGTATCCCCTGCTCTGCCCTCTCCCCACTCTGTCGTATCCCCTGCTCCGCCCTCTCCCCACCCTGTCGTATCCCCTGCTCTGCCCTCTCCCTAGTATCCCCTGCTCTGCCCTCTCACCACCCTGTCGTATCCCCTGCTCTGCCCTCTCACCACCCTGTCGTATCCCCTGCTCTGCCCTCTCACCACCCTGTCGTATCCCCTGCTCTGCCCTCTCCCCACCCTGTCGTATCCCCTGCTCTTCCCTCTCCCCACCCTGCGTATCCCCTGTTCTGCCCTCTCTCCACCCTGTCGTATCCCCTGCTCTGCCCTCTCACCACCCTGTCGTATCCCCTGCTCTGCCCTCTCACAATCCTGTCGTATCCCCTGCTCTGCCCTCTCCCCAGTATCCCCTGCTCTGCCATCTCCCCACCCTGTCGTATCCCCTGCTCTGCCCTCTCACAATCCTGTCGTATCCACTGCTCTGCCCTCTCCCCAGTATCCCCTGCTCTGCCATCTCCCCACCCTGTCGTATCCCCTGATCTGCCCTCTCCCCAGTATCCCCTGCTCTGCCCTCTCCCCACCCTGTCTTATCTTTTGCTCTGCCCTCTCCCCAGTAATCCCTGATCTGCCCTCAGCCCACACTGTCGTATCCCCTGCTCTGCCCTCAGCCCACCCTGTCGTATCCCCTGATCTGCCCTTCCACCCCCCCCCCCTGTCGTATCCCCTGCTCTGCCCTCAGCCCACCCTGTCGTATCCCCTGCTCTGCCCTCTCACCACCCTGTCGTATCTCCTGCTCTGCGCTCAGCCCACCCTGTCGTATCCACTGCTCTGCCCTCTCACCACCCTGTAGTATCCCCTGCTCTGCCCTAAGCCCACCCTGTCGTGTTCCCTGCTCTGCCCTCTCACCACTCTGTCGTATCCCCTGCTCTGCCCTCAGCCCATCCTGTCGTATCCCCTGATCTGCCCTCTCCCCAGTATCCCCTGCTCTGCCCTCTCCCCACCCTGTCGTATCCCCTGCTCTGCCCTCTCACCACCCTGTCGTATCCCCTGATCTGCCCTCTCCCCACCCTGTCGTATCCCCTGATCTGCCCTCTCCCCACCCTGTCGTATCCCCTGATCTGCCCTCTCCCCACCCTGTCGTATCCCCTGCTCTGCCCTCTCTCCACCCTGTCGTATCCCCTGCTCTGCCCTCTCCCCACACTGTCGTATCCCCTGCTCTCCCCTCAGCCCACCCTGTCGTATCCCCTGCTCTGCCCTCTCCCCACCCTGCCGTTCCCCTGCTCTGCCCTCTCCCCACACTGTCGTATCCCCTGATCTGCCCTCAGCCCACCCTGTCGTATCTCCTGCTCTGCCCTCAGCCCACCCTGTCCTATCCCCTGCTCTTCCCTCTCACCACCCTGTCGTATCTCTTGCTCTGCTCTCAGCCCACCCTGTCGTATCCACTGCTCTGCCCTCTCACCACCCTGTAGTATCCCCTGCTCTGCCCTAAGCCCACCCTCTCGTGTTCCCTGCTCTGCCCTCTCACCACCCTGTCGTATCCCCTGCTCTGCCCTCAGCCCACCCTGTCGTATCCCCTGATCTGCCCTCTCCCCAGTATCCCCTGCTCTGCCCTCTCCCCACCCTGTCGTATCCCCTGCTCTGCCCTCTCCCCAGTATCCCCTGCTCTGCCCTCTCCCCACCCTGTCGCATCCCCTGCTCCGCCCTCTCCCCACCCTGTGGTATCCCCCTGCTCTGCCCTCTCCCCAGTATCCCCTGCTCTGCCCTCTCACCACCCTGTCGTATCCCCTGCTCTGCCCTCTCCCAACCCTGTCGTATCCCCTGCTCTGCCCTCTCACCACCCTGTCGTATCCCCTGCTCTGCCCTCTCCCCACCCTGTCGTATCCCATGCTCTGCCCGCTCCCCAGTCTCCCCTGCTCTGCCCTCTCACCACCCTGTCGTATCCCCTTATCAGCCCTCAGCCCACACTGTCGTATCCCCTGATCTGCCCTCAGCCCACCCTGTCGTATGCCCTGCTCTGCCCTCTCCCCACCCTGTCGTATCCCCTGCTCTGCCCTCTCCCCACCCTGTCGTATCCCCTACTCTGCCATCTCACCACCCTGTCGTATCCCCTGCTCCGCCCTCTCCCCACCCTGTCGTATCCCCTGCTCTGCCCTCTCCCCAGTATCCCCTGATCTGCCCTCTCCCCACCCTGTCGTATCCCCTGCTTCGCCCTCTCCCCACCCTGTCGTATCCCCTGTTCTGCCCTCTCCCCAGTAGCCTCTGCTCTGCCCTCTCACCACCCTGTCGTATCCCCTGCTCTGCCCTCTCCCCACTCTGTCGTATCCCCTGCTCCGCCCTCTCCCCACCCTGTCGTATCCCCTGCTCTGCCCTCTCCCTAGTATCCCCTGCTCTGCCCTCTCACCACCCTGTCGTATCCCCTGCTCTGCCCTCTCACCACCCTGTCGTATCCCCTGCTATGCCCTCTCACCACCCTGTCGTATCCCCTGCTCTGCCCTCTCCCCACCCTGTCGTATCCCCTGCTCTTCCCTCTCCCCACCCTGCGTATCCCCTGTTCTGCCCTCTCTCCACCCTGTCGTATCCCCTGCTCTGCCCTCTCACCACCCTGTCGTATCCCCTGCTCTGCCCTCTCACAATCCTGTCGTATCCCCTGCTCTGCCCTCTCCCCAGTATCCCCTGCTCTGCCATCTCCCCACCCTGTCGTATCCCCTGCTCTACCCTCTCACAATCCTGTCGTATCCACTGCTCTGCCCTCTCCCCAGTATCCCCTGCTCTGCCATCTCCCCACCCTGTCGTATCCCCTGATCTGCCCTCTCCCCAGTATCCCCTGCTCTGCCCTCTCCCCACCCTGTCTTATCTTTTGCTCTGCCCTCTCCCCAGTAATCCCTGATCTGCCCTCAGCCCACCCTGTCGTATCCCCTGCTCTGCCCTCAGCCCACCCTGTCGTATCCCCTGCTCTGCCCTCTCACCACCCTGTCGTATCTCCTGCTCTGCGCTCAGCCCACCCTGTCGTATCCACTGCTCTGCCCTCTCACCACCCTGTAGTATCCCCTGCTCTGCCCTAAGCCCACCCTGTCGTATCCCCTGATCTGCCCTCTCCCCAGTATCCCCTGCTCTGCCCTCTCCCCACCCTGTCGTATCCCCTGCTCTGCCCTCTCACCACCCTGTCGTATCCCCTGATCTGCCCTCTCCCCACCCTGTCGTATCCCCTGATCTGCCCTCTCCCCACCCTGTCGTATCCCCTGATCTGCCCTCTCCCCACCCTGTCGTATCCCCTGCTCTGCCCTCTCTCCACCCTGTCGTATCCCCTGCTCTGCCCTCTCCCCACACTGTCGTATCCCCTGCTCTCCCCTCAGCCCACCCTGTCGTATCCCCTGCTCTGCCCTCTCCCCACCCTGCCGTTCCCCTGCTCTGCCCTCTCCCCACACTGTCGTATCCCCTGATCTGCCCTCAGCCCACCCTGTCGTATCTCCTGCTCTGCCCTCTCCCCACCATGTCGTATCCCCTGCTCTGCCCTCTCCCCACCCTGTCGTATCCCCTTATCAGCCCTCAGCCCACACTGTCGTATCCCCTGATCTGCCCTCAGCCCACCCTGTCGTATCCCCTGCTCTGCCCTCAGCCCACCCTGTTGTATCCCCTGCTCTGCCCTCTCCCAACCCTGTCGTATCCCCTGCTCTGCCCTCTCACCACCCTGTCGTATCCCCTGCTCTGCCCTCTCCCCACCCTGTCGTATCCCATGCTCTGCCCTCTCCCCAGTCTCCCCTGCTCTGCCCTCTCACCACCCTGTCGTATCCCCTTATCAGCCCTCAGCCCACACTGTCGTATCCCCTGATCTGCCCTCAGCCCACCCTGTCGTATCCCCTGCTCTGCCCTCTCCCCTTCCTGTCGTATCCCCTGCTCTGCCCTCTCCCCTCTGTCGTATCCCCTGCTCTGCCCTCTCACCACCCTGTCGTATCCCCTGCTCCGCCCTCTCCCCACCCTGTCGTATCCCCTGCTCTGCCCTCTCCCCAGTATCCCCTGTTCTGCCCTCTCCCCACCCTGTCGTATCCCCTGCTCCGCACTCTCCCCACCCTGTCGTATGCCCGGTTCTGCCCTCTCCCCAGTATCCCCTGCTCTGCCCTCTCACCACCCTGTCGTATCCCCTGCTCTGCCCTCTCACCACCCTGTCGTATCCCCTGCTCTGCCCTCTCACCACCCTGTCGTATCCCCTGCTCTGCCCTCTCACCACCCTGTCGTAACCCCTGCTCTGCCCTCTCCCCAGTATCCCCTGCTCCGCCCTCTCACCACCCTGTCGTATCCCCTGATCTGCCCTCTCCCCACCCTGTCGTATCCCCTTATCTGCCCTCTCCCCACCCTGTCGTATCCCCTGATCTGCCCTCTCCCCACCCTGTCGTATCCCCTGCTCTGCCCTCTCTCCACCCTGTCGTATCCCCTGCTCTGCCCTCTCCCCACACTGTCGTATCCCCTGCTCTCCCCTCAGCCCACCCTGTCGTATCCCCTGCTCTGCCCTCTCCCCACCCTGTCGTTCCCCTGCTCTGCCCTCTCCCCACACTGTCGTATCCCCTGATCTGCCCTCTCACCACCCTGTCGTATACCTTGCTCTGCCCTCTCCCCACCCTGTCGTATCCCTTGCTCTGCCCTCTCCCCAGTCTCCCCTGCTCTGCCCTCTCACCACCCTGTCGTATCCCCTTATCAGCCCTCAGCCCACACTGTCGTATCCCCTGATCTGCCCTCAGCCCACCCTGTCGTATCCCCTGCTCTGCCCTCAGCCCACCCTGTTGTATCCCCTGCTCTGCCCTCTCCCAACCCTGTCGTATCCCCTGCTCTGCCCTCTCCCCACCCTGTCGTATCCCATGCTCTGCCCTCTCCCCAGTCTCCCCTGATCTGCCCTCTCACCACCCTGTCGTATCCCCTTATCAGCCCTCAGCCCACACTGTCGTATCCCCTGATCTGCCCTCAGCCCACCCTGTCGTATCCCCTGCTCTGCCCTCTCCCCACCCTGTCGTATCCCCTGCTCTGCCCTCTCCTTTCTGTCGTATCCCCTGCTCTGCCCACTCACCACCCTGTCGTATCTCCTGCTCCGCCCTCTCCCCACCCTGTCGTATCCCCTGATCTGCCCTCTCCCCAGGATCCCCTGCTCTGCCCTCTCCCCACCCTGTCGTATCCCCTGCTCCGCCCTCTCCCCACCCTGTCGTATCCCCCTGTTCTGCCCTCTCCCCAGTATCCCCTGCTCTGCCCTCTCACCACCCTGTCGTATCCCCTGCTCTGCCCTCTCACCACCCTGTCGTATCCCCTGCTCTGCCCTCTCACCACCCTGTCGTATCCCCTGCTCTGCCCTCTCCCCACCCATTCGTATCCCCTTATCAGCCCTCAGCCCACACTATCGTAGCCCCTGATCTGCCCTCAGCCCACCCTGTCGTATCCCCTGCTCCGCCCTCTCCCCAGTCTCCCCTGCTCTGCCCTCTCACCACCCTATCGTATCCCCTTATCAGCCCTCAGCCCACACTGTCGTATCCCCTGATCTGCCCTCAGCCCACCCTGTCGTATCTCCTGCTCTGCCCTCTCCCCACCCTGTCGTATCCCCTGCTCTGCCCTCTCCCCAGTATCCCCTGCTCTGCCCTCTCCCCACCCTGTCGTATCCCCTGCTCCGCCCTCTCCCCACCCTGTGGTATCCCCCTGCTCTGCCCTCTCCCCAGTATCCCCTGCTCTGCCCTCTCACCACCCTGTCGTATCCCCTGCTCTGCCCTCTCCCAACCCTGTCGTATCCCCTGCTCTGCCCTCTCACCACCCTGTCGTATCCCCTGCTCTGCCCTCTCCCCACCCTGTCGTATCCCATGCTCTGCCCGCTCCCCAGTCTCCCCTGCTCTGCCCTCTCACCACCCTGTCGTATCCCCTTATCAGCCCTCAGCCCACACTGTCGTATCCCCTGATCTGCCCTCAGCCCACCCTGTCGTATGCCCTGCTCTGCCCTCTCCCCACCCTGTCGTATCCCCTGCTCTGCCCTCTCCCCACCCTGTCGTATCCCCTACTCTGCCATCTCACCACCCTGTCGTATCCCCTGCTCCGCCCTCTCCCCACCCTGTCGTATCCCCTGCTCTGCCCTCTCCCCAGTATCCCCTGATCTGCCCTCTCCCCACCCTGTCGTATCCCCTGCTTCGCCCTCTCCCCACCCTGTCGTATCCCCTGTTCTGCCCTCTCCCCAGTAGCCTCTGCTCTGCCCTCTCACCACCCTGTCGTATCCCCTGCTCTGCCCTCTCCCCACTCTGTCGTATCCCCTGCTCCGCCCTCTCCCCACCCTGTCGTATCCCCTGCTCTGCCCTCTCCCTAGTATCCCCTGCTCTGCCCTCTCACCACCCTGTCGTATCCCCTGCTCTGCCCTCTCACCACCCTGTCGTATCCCCTGCTCTGCCCTCTCACCACCCTGTCGTATCCCCTGCTCTGCCCTCTCCCCACCCTGTCGTATCCCCTGCTCTTCCCTCTCCCCACCCTGCGTATCCCCTGTTCTGCCCTCTCTCCACCCTGTCGTATCCCCTGCTCTGCCCTCTCACCACCCTGTCGTATCCCCTGCTCTGCCCTCTCACAATCCTGTCGTATCCCCTGCTCTGCCCTCTCCCCAGTATCCCCTGCTCTGCCATCTCCCCACCCTGTCGTATCCCCTGCTCTGCCCTCTCACAATCCTGTCGTATCCACTGCTCTGCCCTCTCCCCAGTATCCCCTGCTCTGCCATCTCCCCACCCTGTCGTATCCCCTGATCTGCCCTCTCCCCAGTATCCCCTGCTCTGCCCTCTCCCCACCCTGTCTTATCTTTTGCTCTGCCCTCTCCCCAGTAATCCCTGATCTGCCCTCAGCCCACCCTGTCGTATCCCCTGCTCTGCCCTCAGCCCACCCTGTCGTATCCCCTGATCTGCCCTTCCACCCCCCCCCCCTGTCGTATCCCCTGCTCTGCCCTCAGCCCACCCTGTCGTATCCCCTGCTCTGCCCTCTCACCACCCTGTCGTATCTCCTGCTCTGCGCTCAGCCCACCCTGTCGTATCCACTGCTCTGCCCTCTCACCACCCTGTAGTATCCCCTGCTCTGCCCTAAGCCCACCCTGTCGTGTTCCCTGCTCTGCCCTCTCACCACTCTGTCGTATCCCCTGCTCTGCCCTCAGCCCATCCTGTCGTATCCCCTGATCTGCCCTCTCCCCAGTATCCCCTGCTCTGCCCTCTCCCCACCCTGTCGTATCCCCTGCTCTGCCCTCTCACCACCCTGTCGTATCCCCTGATCTGCCCTCTCCCCACCCTGTCGTATCCCCTGATCTGCCCTCTCCCCACCCTGTCGTATCCCCTGATCTGCCCTCTCCCCACCCTGTCGTATCCCCTGCTCTGCCCTCTCTCCACCCTGTCGTATCCCCTGCTCTGCCCTCTCCCCACACTGTCGTATCCCCTGCTCTCCCCTCAGCCCACCCTGTCGTATCCCCTGCTCTGCCCTCTCCCCACCCTGCCGTTCCCCTGCTCTGCCCTCTCCCCACACTGTCGTATCCCCTGATCTGCCCTCAGCCCACCCTGTCGTATCTCCTGCTCTGCCCTCAGCCCACCCTGTCCTATCCCCTGCTCTTCCCTCTCACCACCCTGTCGTATCTCTTGCTCTGCTCTCAGCCCACCCTGTCGTATCCACTGCTCTGCCCTCTCACCACCCTGTAGTATCCCCTGCTCTGCCCTAAGCCCACCCTCTCGTGTTCCCTGCTCTGCCCTCTCACCACCCTGTCGTATCCCCTGCTCTGCCCTCAGCCCACCCTGTCGTATCCCCTGATCTGCCCTCTCCCCAGTATCCCCTGCTCTGCCCTCTCCCCACCCTGTCGTATCCCCTGCTCTGCCCTCTCCCCAGTATCCCCTGCTCTGCCCTCTCCCCACCCTGTCGCATCCCCTGCTCCGCCCTCTCCCCACCCTGTGGTATCCCCCTGCTCTGCCCTCTCCCCAGTATCCCCTGCTCTGCCCTCTCACCACCCTGTCGTATCCCCTGCTCTGCCCTCTCCCAACCCTGTCGTATCCCCTGCTCTGCCCTCTCACCACCCTGTCGTATCCCCTGCTCTGCCCTCTCCCCACCCTGTCGTATCCCATGCTCTGCCCGCTCCCCAGTCTCCCCTGCTCTGCCCTCTCACCACCCTGTCGTATCCCCTTATCAGCCCTCAGCCCACACTGTCGTATCCCCTGATCTGCCCTCAGCCCACCCTGTCGTATGCCCTGCTCTGCCCTCTCCCCACCCTGTCGTATCCCCTGCTCTGCCCTCTCCCCACCCTGTCGTATCCCCTACTCTGCCATCTCACCACCCTGTCGTATCCCCTGCTCCGCCCTCTCCCCACCCTGTCGTATCCCCTGCTCTGCCCTCTCCCCAGTATCCCCTGATCTGCCCTCTCCCCACCCTGTCGTATCCCCTGCTTCGCCCTCTCCCCACCCTGTCGTATCCCCTGTTCTGCCCTCTCCCCAGTAGCCTCTGCTCTGCCCTCTCACCACCCTGTCGTATCCCCTGCTCTGCCCTCTCCCCACTCTGTCGTATCCCCTGCTCCGCCCTCTCCCCACCCTGTCGTATCCCCTGCTCTGCCCTCTCCCTAGTATCCCCTGCTCTGCCCTCTCACCACCCTGTCGTATCCCCTGCTCTGCCCTCTCACCACCCTGTCGTATCCCCTGCTATGCCCTCTCACCACCCTGTCGTATCCCCTGCTCTGCCCTCTCCCCACCCTGTCGTATCCCCTGCTCTTCCCTCTCCCCACCCTGCGTATCCCCTGTTCTGCCCTCTCTCCACCCTGTCGTATCCCCTGCTCTGCCCTCTCACCACCCTGTCGTATCCCCTGCTCTGCCCTCTCACAATCCTGTCGTATCCCCTGCTCTGCCCTCTCCCCAGTATCCCCTGCTCTGCCATCTCCCCACCCTGTCGTATCCCCTGCTCTACCCTCTCACAATCCTGTCGTATCCACTGCTCTGCCCTCTCCCCAGTATCCCCTGCTCTGCCATCTCCCCACCCTGTCGTATCCCCTGATCTGCCCTCTCCCCAGTATCCCCTGCTCTGCCCTCTCCCCACCCTGTCTTATCTTTTGCTCTGCCCTCTCCCCAGTAATCCCTGATCTGCCCTCAGCCCACCCTGTCGTATCCCCTGCTCTGCCCTCAGCCCACCCTGTCGTATCCCCTGATCTGCCCTTCCACCCCCCCCCCCCCTGTCGTATCCCCTGCTCTGCCCTCAGCCCACCCTGTCGTATCCCCTGCTCTGCCCTCTCACCACCCTGTCGTATCTCCTGCTCTGCGCTCAGCCCACCCTGTCGTATCCACTGCTCTGCCCTCTCACCACCCTGTAGTATCCCCTGCTCTGCCCTAAGCCCACCCTGTCGTATCCCCTGATCTGCCCTCTCCCCAGTATCCCCTGCTCTGCCCTCTCCCCACCCTGTCGTATCCCCTGCTCTGCCCTCTCACCACCCTGTCGTATCCCCTGATCTGCCCTCTCCCCACCCTGTCGTATCCCCTGATCTGCCCTCTCCCCACCCTGTCGTATCCCCTGATCTGCCCTCTCCCCACCCTGTCGTATCCCCTGCTCTGCCCTCTCTCCACCCTGTCGTATCCCCTGCTCTGCCCTCTCCCCACACTGTCGTATCCCCTGCTCTCCCCTCAGCCCACCCTGTCGTATCCCCTGCTCTGCCCTCTCCCCACCCTGCCGTTCCCCTGCTCTGCCCTCTCCCCACACTGTCGTATCCCCTGATCTGCCCTCAGCCCACCCTGTCGTATCTCCTGCTCTGCCCTCTCCCCACCATGTCGTATCCCCTGCTCTGCCCTCTCCCCACCCTGTCGTATCCCCTTATCAGCCCTCAGCCCACACTGTCGTATCCCCTGATCTGCCCTCAGCCCACCCTGTCGTATCCCCTGCTCTGCCCTCAGCCCACCCTGTTGTATCCCCTGCTCTGCCCTCTCCCAACCCTGTCGTATCCCCTGCTCTGCCCTCTCACCACCCTGTCGTATCCCCTGCTCTGCCCTCTCCCCACCCTGTCGTATCCCATGCTCTGCCCTCTCCCCAGTCTCCCCTGCTCTGCCCTCTCACCACCCTGTCGTATCCCCTTATCAGCCCTCAGCCCACACTGTCGTATCCCCTGATCTGCCCTCAGCCCACCCTGTCGTATCCCCTGCTCTGCCCTCTCCCCTTCCTGTCGTATCCCCTGCTCTGCCCTCTCCCCTCTGTCGTATCCCCTGCTCTGCCCTCTCACCACCCTGTCGTATCCCCTGCTCCGCCCTCTCCCCACCCTGTCGTATCCCCTGCTCTGCCCTCTCCCCAGTATCCCCTGTTCTGCCCTCTCCCCACCCTGTCGTATCCCCTGCTCCGCACTCTCCCCACCCTGTCGTATGCCCGGTTCTGCCCTCTCCCCAGTATCCCCTGCTCTGCCCTCTCACCACCCTGTCGTATCCCCTGCTCTGCCCTCTCACCACCCTGTCGTATCCCCTGCTCTGCCCTCTCACCACCCTGTCGTATCCCCTGCTCTGCCCTCTCACCACCCTGTCGTAACCCCTGCTCTGCCCTCTCCCCAGTATCCCCTGCTCCGCCCTCTCACCACCCTGTCGTATCCCCTGATCTGCCCTCTCCCCACCCTGTCGTATCCCCTTATCTGCCCTCTCCCCACCCTGTCGTATCCCCTGATCTGCCCTCTCCCCACCCTGTCGTATCCCCTGCTCTGCCCTCTCTCCACCCTGTCGTATCCCCTGCTCTGCCCTCTCCCCACACTGTCGTATCCCCTGCTCTCCCCTCAGCCCACCCTGTCGTATCCCCTGCTCTGCCCTCTCCCCACCCTGTCGTTCCCCTGCTCTGCCCTCTCCCCACACTGTCGTATCCCCTGATCTGCCCTCTCACCACCCTGTCGTATACCTTGCTCTGCCCTCTCCCCACCCTGTCGTATCCCTTGCTCTGCCCTCTCCCCAGTCTCCCCTGCTCTGCCCTCTCACCACCCTGTCGTATCCCCTTATCAGCCCTCAGCCCACACTGTCGTATCCCCTGATCTGCCCTCAGCCCACCCTGTCGTATCCCCTGCTCTGCCCTCAGCCCACCCTGTTGTATCCCCTGCTCTGCCCTCTCCCAACCCTGTCGTATCCCCTGCTCTGCCCTCTCCCCACCCTGTCGTATCCCATGCTCTGCCCTCTCCCCAGTCTCCCCTGATCTGCCCTCTCACCACCCTGTCGTATCCCCTTATCAGCCCTCAGCCCACACTGTCGTATCCCCTGATCTGCCCTCAGCCCACCCTGTCGTATCCCCTGCTCTGCCCTCTCCCCACCCTGTCGTATCCCCTGCTCTGCCCTCTCCTTTCTGTCGTATCCCCTGCTCTGCCCACTCACCACCCTGTCGTATCTCCTGCTCCGCCCTCTCCCCACCCTGTCGTATCCCCTGATCTGCCCTCTCCCCAGGATCCCCTGCTCTGCCCTCTCCCCACCCTGTCGTATCCCCTGCTCCGCCCTCTCCCCACCCTGTCGTATCCCCCTGTTCTGCCCTCTCCCCAGTATCCCCTGCTCTGCCCTCTCACCACCCTGTCGTATCCCCTGCTCTGCCCTCTCACCACCCTGTCGTATCCCCTGCTCTGCCCTCTCACCACCCTGTCGTATCCCCTGCTCTGCCCTCTCCCCACCCATTCGTATCCCCTTATCAGCCCTCAGCCCACACTATCGTAGCCCCTGATCTGCCCTCAGCCCACCCTGTCGTATCCCCTGCTCCGCCCTCTCCCCAGTCTCCCCTGCTCTGCCCTCTCACCACCCTATCGTATCCCCTTATCAGCCCTCAGCCCACACTGTCGTATCCCCTGATCTGCCCTCAGCCCACCCTGTCGTATCTCCTGCTCTGCCCTCTCCCCACCCTGTCGTATCCCCTGCTCTGCCCTCTCCCCAGTATCCCCTGCTCTGCCCTCTCCCCACCCTGTCGTATCCCCTGCTCCGCCCTCTCCCCACCCTGTGGTATCCCCCTGCTCTGCCCTCTCCCCAGTATCCCCTGCTCTGCCCTCTCACCACCCTGTCGTATCCCCTGCTCTGCCCTCTCCCAACCCTGTCGTATCCCCTGCTCTGCCCTCTCACCACCCTGTCGTATCCCCTGCTCTGCCCTCTCCCCACCCTGTCGTATCCCATGCTCTGCCCGCTCCCCAGTCTCCCCTGCTCTGCCCTCTCACCACCCTGTCGTATCCCCTTATCAGCCCTCAGCCCACACTGTCGTATCCCCTGATCTGCCCTCAGCCCACCCTGTCGTATGCCCTGCTCTGCCCTCTCCCCACCCTGTCGTATCCCCTGCTCTGCCCTCTCCCCACCCTGTCGTATCCCCTACTCTGCCATCTCACCACCCTGTCGTATCCCCTGCTCCGCCCTCTCCCCACCCTGTCGTATCCCCTGCTCTGCCCTCTCCCCAGTATCCCCTGATCTGCCCTCTCCCCACCCTGTCGTATCCCCTGCTTCGCCCTCTCCCCACCCTGTCGTATCCCCTGTTCTGCCCTCTCCCCAGTAGCCTCTGCTCTGCCCTCTCACCACCCTGTCGTATCCCCTGCTCTGCCCTCTCCCCACTCTGTCGTATCCCCTGCTCCGCCCTCTCCCCACCCTGTCGTATCCCCTGCTCTGCCCTCTCCCTAGTATCCCCTGCTCTGCCCTCTCACCACCCTGTCGTATCCCCTGCTCTGCCCTCTCACCACCCTGTCGTATCCCCTGCTCTGCCCTCTCACCACCCTGTCGTATCCCCTGCTCTGCCCTCTCCCCACCCTGTCGTATCCCCTGCTCTTCCCTCTCCCCACCCTGCGTATCCCCTGTTCTGCCCTCTCTCCACCCTGTCGTATCCCCTGCTCTGCCCTCTCACCACCCTGTCGTATCCCCTGCTCTGCCCTCTCACAATCCTGTCGTATCCCCTGCTCTGCCCTCTCCCCAGTATCCCCTGCTCTGCCATCTCCCCACCCTGTCGTATCCCCTGCTCTGCCCTCTCACAATCCTGTCGTATCCACTGCTCTGCCCTCTCCCCAGTATCCCCTGCTCTGCCATCTCCCCACCCTGTCGTATCCCCTGATCTGCCCTCTCCCCAGTATCCCCTGCTCTGCCCTCTCCCCACCCTGTCTTATCTTTTGCTCTGCCCTCTCCCCAGTAATCCCTGATCTGCCCTCAGCCCACCCTGTCGTATCCCCTGCTCTGCCCTCAGCCCACCCTGTCGTATCCCCTGATCTGCCCTTCCACCCCCCCCCCCTGTCGTATCCCCTGCTCTGCCCTCAGCCCACTCTGTTGTATCCCCTGCTCTGCCCTCTCCCCTCCCTGTCGTATCCCCTGCTCTGCCCTCAGCCCACCCTGTCGTATCCCCTGCTCTGCCCTCTCCCCACCCTGTCGTATCCCCTTATCAGCCCTCAGCCCACACTGTCGTTTTCCCTGATATGCACTCAGCCCACCCTGTCGTATCCCCTACTCTGCCCTCAGCCCACCCTGTCGTATCCCCTGATCTGCCCTCTCCCCACCCTGTCGTATCCCCTGCTCCGCCCTCTCACCACCCTGTCGTATCCCCTGCTCTGCCCCACTCTTGCTAAATGTGATCAATGCCTCTATCGTGACTGGTGTGCTTCCGAGGGAGTGGAAAGTCGCAACTGTGGTCCCAATTTTCAAGTCAGGGTCTTCTAGCGATCCCAACAACTATCGACCTGTGTCCATCATTCCTACAGTGGCGAAACTTACTGAAAAGGTCGTTTGTACTCAACTTGTGCACTATATTTTGTCTCACGGCGTGTTGTGTGACGAGCAGCATGGGTTTCGGCCGGGGAGGTCCACGGAGTCGGCGATGTTGGATGCTGTCAGCTACATCACCCGAAGCATAGACCAAGGGATGATCGGCTGTCTGACGACAGCCGACACGTCTAAGGCTTTTGACAGCGTCCAGCATGGCCGGCTCCTGGACAAACTGGGCTGGTACGGCGTGGACACACACTGGTTCAGTGACTGGCTTCAGGACCGTCACCAGAGAGTCCGCGATGGCTCAGTGGAGACCGTTCCTATTACGCATGGTGTGGTCCAGGGCTCAATTTTGGGGCCGGTGCTTTTTCTGCTGTTTACAAATGACCTGACTTCGTTTATCAGTGACGCCAAGATGGTTTTATATGCTGATGACGTGCAGTTTATGCATAGCGGCAGCCCCAATCAGATAGAAGAGCTGGAGCAACAAATAGGCCAAACGCTGAGCAGAGCTCATCGATGGTTTGCGGAAAACTCACTAAAAATTAATCCTACAAAGACAGAGGTTGTTCTTTTATCCTCGCGACAGAGGAGGATTAGTAACAATTTCCAAGTACAGTTTGGTGATGCAATGCTTCGCCCTTCATCAAGTGCCAAAATTCTTGGATTCATCTTGGATAGTAATCTTACATTCGAAAAACACATCTCTGTCGTAGTGCAGCGTTGTTACGCCACCCTGTCTGGTCTCGCCAAATTTTCTCGCCGGCTGCCACAACAAGTAAAAAATTAATAATAGAAGCTCTTGTCTTCCCGCACATCATGTATTGCGCAACCTTTTGGGCGGGTTGCAACGCAACACAACGCAAACGTGTTAAAAAATCATTAGCTACGGGGCCCGAATCGTGAAATGCTGCCGTCGCCATGAGCATATAACACCTCAACTGAGTGAACTCGGGTGGCCGAGAGTTGACCATATTGTCACCGAGCGAGACCTTGTAATGGTGCATCGTCTTCTGAACAGCGCACATGCACCAACGTACTTGCGGGATCTGCTGCAGTATCGCGAACATGTGTCCGTAAGAGAAACCTGAGGCTCAGTAGCGGGGCTGCTGCAGTTGCCCCGAGTCCGCACAGAGTTCGCTCGACTCTCTTTCAGCTTCCGTGCCGCGGCCCGGTGGAATGAGGCGCCGAGTGACGTGCGAGACGTCGGCACAGTGAGGAGGCTTCGCACACGGATGCGAAAGTGGCTGGCAGCGGGTAAATGAATGTGATGATGCGTATGACTCAATGTTTTACCTCTTTTAATAGCGCAATACTTGTGTATTTGATTTCTTCATTTTAAAGCATATTACTGCAATATGTGTTTGTAAAATGACTCTTGTGCTGAAAAGCCGTGTTTCTACGGATGCCATATGAATACATAATGATGATGATGCCCTCAGCCCACCCTGTCGTATCCCCTGCTCTGCCCTCTCCCCACCCTGTCGTATCCCTTGCTCTGCCCTCTCCCCACACTGTCGTATCCCCTGATCTGCCCTCTCACCACCCTGTCGTATACCCTGCTCTGCCCTCTCCCCACCCTGTCGTATCCCCTGCTCTGCCCTCTCCCCAGTCTCCCCTGCTCTGCCCTCTCACCACCCTGTCGTATCCCTTGCTCTGCCCTCTCCCCACCCTGTCGTATCCCCTGATCTGCCATCTCACCACCCTGTCGTATACCCTGCTCTGCCCTCTCCCCACCCTGTCGTATCCCCTGATCTGCCCTCTCCCCACCCTGTCGTATCCCCTGCTCTGCCCTCTCCCCACCCTGTCGTATCCCCTGATCTGCCCTCTCCCCACCCTGTCGTATCCCCTGCTCTGCCCTCTCCCCACACTGTCATATCCCCTGATCTGCCCTCTCCCCACCCTGTTGTATCCCCTGCTCTGCCCACTCCCCACCCTGACGTATCTCCTGATCTGCCCTCTCCCCACCCTGTCGTATCCCCTGCTCTGCCCTCTTCCCACCCTGTCGTATCCCCTGCTCTGCCCTCTCCCCACACTGTCGTATCCCCTGATCTGCCCTCTCACCACCCTGT
This sequence comes from Chirona hameri, assembly GCA_036785665.1. Taxonomy (NCBI): domain Eukaryota; kingdom Metazoa; phylum Arthropoda; class Thecostraca; order Balanomorpha; family Balanidae; genus Chirona; species Chirona hameri. The sequence continues at coordinate 476,874 of JAXIVJ010000018.1, read as the reverse complement.
CGTATACCCTGCTCCGCCCTCTCCCCACCCTGTCGTATCCCCTGCTCTGCCCTCAGCCCACCCTGTCGTATCCCCTGCTCTGCCCTCAGCCCACCCTGTCGTATCCCCTGCTCTGCCCTCTCCCCACACTGTCGTATCCCCTGCTCTCCCCTCAGCCCACCCTGTCGTATCCCCTGCTCTGCCCTCTCCCCACCCTGTCGCATCCCCTGCTCTGCCCTCTCCCCACACTGTCGTATCCCCTGATCTGCCCTCTCACCACCCTGTCGTATACCCTGCTCTGCCCTCTCCCCACCCTGTCGTCTCCCTTGCTCTGCCCTCTCCCCAGTCTCCCCTGCTCTGCCCTCTCACTACCCTGTCGTATCCCCTTATCAGCCCTCAGCCCACACTGTCGTATCCCCTGATCTGCCCTCAGCCCACCCTGTCGTATCCCCTGTTCTGCCCTCTCCCCACCTTGTCGTATTCCCTGCTCTGCCCTCTCCCCACCCTGTCGTATCCCCTTATCAGCCCTCAGCCCACACTGTCGTATCCCCTGATCTGCCCTCAGCTCACCCTGTCGTATCCCCTGCCCTGCCATCTCCCCACCCTGTCGTATCGCCTGATCTGCCCTCTCCCCAGTATCCCCTGCTCTGCCCTCTCCCCACCCTGTCGTATTCCCTGCTCTGCCCTCTCCCCAGTATCCCCTGCTCTGCCCTCTCCCCACCCTGTCGTATCCCCTGATCTGCCCTCAGCCCACCCTGTCGTATCCCCTGCTCTGCCCTCAGCCTACCCTGTCGTATCCCCTGCTCTGCCCTCAGCCCACCCTGTCGTATCCCCTGCTCTGCCCTCAGCCCACCCTGTCGTATCCACTGCTCTGCCCTCTCACCACCCTGTCGTATCCCCTGCGCTGCCCTCAGCCCACCCTGTCGTATCCCCTGCTCTGCCCTCTCACCACCCTGTCGTATTCCCTGCTCTGCCCTCAGCCCACCCTGTCGTATCCCCTGCTCTGCCCTCTCACCACCCTGTCGTATCCCCTGCTCTGCCCTCTCACCACCCTGTCGTATCCCCTGCTCTGCCCTCTCCCCACCCTGTCATATCCCCTGCTCTGCCCTCTCCACACCCTGTCGTATCCCCTGCTCTGCCCTCTCACCACCCTGTCGTATCCCCTGCTCTGCCCTCTCCCCACCCTGTCGTATCCCCTGCTCTGCCCTCTCCCCACCCTGTCGTATCCCCTGCTCTGCCCTCTCCACACCCTGTCGTATCTCCTGCTCTGCCCTCTCACCACCCTGTCGTATCCCCTGCTCTGCCCTCTCCCCACCTTGCGTATCCCCTGATCTGCCCTCTCCCCACCCTGTCGTATCCCCTGCTCTGCCCTCAGCCCACCCTGTCGTATCCCTGGCAGGGGCCGGCTGGGTAGGCTGACGCGGTGTTTCTCTCGCTTGCGCTGTTTCGGCTCGTGGCGGCGGTCGTGAATACTGAATTGTGACTGGAACTATTTCAGAACTAGTGCTCAAACCCAAGCACAGTAATTGTGCTTTTGTGCTAGTTCTGCCTTGTTTTTCTCTTTGAGTGACTCGTTTAAGCAATAAACAAGATGATGATGATGATGATGATGATGATGATCCCCTGCTCTCCCCTCTCACCACCCTGTCGTATCCCCTGCTCTTCCCTCTCACCACCCTGTCCTATCCTTGCTCTGCCCTCAGCCCACCCTGTCGTATCCCCTGCTCTGCCCTCTCCCCAGTATCCCCTGCTCTGCCCTCTCCCCACCCTGTCGTATCCCCTGCTCTGCCCTCTCACCAACCTGTCGTATCCCCTTATCAGCCCTCAGCCCACACTGTCGTATCCCCTGATCTGCCCTCAGCCCACCCTGTCGTATCCCCTGCTCTGCCCTCAGCCCACCCTGTTGTATCCCCTGTTCTGCCCTCTCCCCACCCTGTCGTATCCCCTACTCTGCCCTCTCACCACCCTGTCGTATCCCCTGCTCTGCCCTCTCACCACCCTGTCGTATCCCCTGCTCTGCCCTCTCACCACCCTGTCGTATCCCCTGATCTGCCCTCTCACCACCCTGTCGTATCCCCTGCTCTGCCATATCCCCACCCTGTCGTATCCCCTGATCTGCCCTCTCCCCAGTATCCCCTGCTCTGCCCTCTCCCCACCCTGTCGTATCCCCTGCTCTGCCCTCTCCACACCCTGTCGTATCCCCTGATCTGCCCTCAGCCCACCCTGTCGTATCCCCTGCTCTGCCCTCAGCCCACCCTGCCGTATCCCCTGCTCTGCCCTCAGCCCACCCTGTCGTATCCCCTGCTCTCCCCTCTCACCACCCTGTCGTATCCCCTGCTCTGCCCTCTCACCACCCTGTCGTATCCCCTGCTCTGCCCTCAGCCCACCCTGTCGTATCCCCTGCTCTGCTCTCTCCCCAGTATCCCCTGCTCTGCCCTCTGCCCACAATGTCGTATCCCCTGCTCTGCCCTCTCACCATCCTGTCGTATCCCCTGCTCCGCCCTCTCCCCACCCTGTCGTATCCCCTGCTCTGCCCTCTCCCCAGTATCCCCTGCTCTGCCCTCTCCCCACCCTGTCGTATCCCCTGCTCCGCCCTCTCCCCACCCTGTCGTATCCCCTGCTCTGCCCTCTCCCCAGTATCCCCTGCTCTGCCCTCTCACCACCCTGTTGTATCCCCTGCTCTGCCCTCTCCCCACTCTGTCGTATCCCCTGTTCCACCCTCTCCCCACCCTGTCGTATCCCCTGCTCTGCCCTCTCCGTAGTATCCCCTGCTCTGCCCTCTCACCACCCTGTCGTATCCCCTGCTCTGCCCTCTCACCACCCTGTCGTATCCCCTGCTCTGCCCTCTCCCCACCCCGCGTATTCCCTGCTCTGCCCTCTCCCCAGTATCCCCTGCTCTGCCCTCTCCCCAGTATCCCCTGCTCTGCCCTCTCACCACTCTGTCGTATCCCCTGCTCTGCCCTCTCCACACCCTGTCGTATCCCCTGCTCTGCCCTCTCCCCACCCTGTCGTATCCCCTGCTCTGCCCTCTCACCACCCTGTCGTATCCCCTGCTCTGCCCTCTCACCAACCTGTCGTATCCCCTGCTCCGCCCTCTCCCCACCCTGTCGTATCCCCTGCTCTGCCCTCTCACTACCCTGTCGTATCCCCTGCTCCGCCCTCTCCCCAGTATCCCCTGCTCTACCCTCTCACCACACCGTCGTATCCTCTGCTCTGCCCTCTCACCACCCTGTCGTGTCCCCTGCTCTGCCCTCTGCCCACCCTGTCGTATCCCCTGCTTCGCCCTCTCCCCACCCTGTCGTATCCCCTGCTCTGCCCTCTCACCACCCTGTCGTATCCCCTACTCTGCCCTCTCACCACCCTGTCGTATCCCCTGCTCTGCCCTCTCACCACCCTGTCGTATCCCCTGCTCCGCTCTCTCCCCACCCTGTCGTATTCCCTGCTCTGCCCTCTCCCCAGTATCCCCTGCTCTGCCCTCTCCCCACCCTGTCGTATCCCCTTATCAGCCCTCAGCCCACACTGTCGTTTTCCCTGATATGCACTCAGCCCACCCTGTCGTATCCCCTGCTCTGCCCTCAGCCCACCCTGTCGTATCCCCTGATCTGCCCTCTCCCCACCCTGTCGTATCCCCTGCTCCGCCCTCTCACCACCCTGTCGTATCCCCTGCTCTGCCCCACTCTTGCTAAATGTGATCAATGCCTCTATCGTGACTGGTGTGCTTCCGAGGGAGTGGAAAGTCGCAACTGTGGTCCCAATTTTCAAGTCAGGGTCTTCTAGCGATCCCAACAACTATCGACCTGTGTCCATCATTCCTACAGTGGCGAAACTTACTGAAAAGGTCGTTTGTACTCAACTTGTGCACTATATTTTGTCTCACGGCGTGTTGTGTGACGAGCAGCATGGGTTTCGGCCGGGGAGGTCCACGGAGTCGGCGATGTTGGATGCTGTCAGCTACATCACCCGAAGCATAGACCAAGGGATGATCGGCTGTCTGACGACAGCCGACACGTCTAAGGCTTTTGACAGCGTCCAGCATGGCCGGCTCCTGGACAAACTGGGCTGGTACGGCGTGGACACACACTGGTTCAGTGACTGGCTTCAGGACCGTCACCAGAGAGTCCGCGATGGCTCAGTGGAGACCGTTCCTATTACGCATGGTGTGGTCCAGGGCTCAATTTTGGGGCCGGTGCTTTTTCTGCTGTTTACAAATGACCTGACTTCGTTTATCAGTGACGCCAAGATGGTTTTATATGCTGATGACGTGCAGTTTATGCATAGCGGCAGCCCCAATCAGATAGAAGAGCTGGAGCAACAAATAGGCCAAACGCTGAGCAGAGCTCATCGATGGTTTGCGGAAAACTCACTAAAAATTAATCCTACAAAGACAGAGGTTGTTCTTTTATCCTCGCGACAGAGGAGGATTAGTAACAATTTCCAAGTACAGTTTGGTGATGCAATGCTTCGCCCTTCATCAAGTGCCAAAATTCTTGGATTCATCTTGGATAGTAATCTTACATTCGAAAAACACATCTCTGTCGTAGTGCAGCGTTGTTACGCCACCCTGTCTGGTCTCGCCAAATTTTCTCGCCGGCTGCCACAACAAGTAAAAAATTAATAATAGAAGCTCTTATCTTCCCGCACATCATGTATTGCGCAACCTTTTGGGCGGGTTGCAACGCAACACAACGCAAACGTGTTAAAAAATCATTAGCTACGGGGCCCGAATCGTGAAATGCTGCCGTCGTCATGAGCATATAACACCTCAACTGAGTGAACTCGGGTGGCCGAGAGTTGACCATATTGTCACCGAGCGAGACCTTGTAATGGTGCATCGTCTTCTGAACAGCGCACATGCACCAACGTACTTGCGGGATCTGCTGCAGTATCGCGAACATGTGTCCGTAAGAGAAACCTGAGGCTCAGTAGCGGGGCTGCTGCAGTTGCCCCGAGTCCGCACAGAGTTCGCTCGACTCTCTTTCAGCTTCCGTGCCGCGGCCCGGTGGAATGAGGCGCCGAGTGACGTGCGAGACGCCGGCACAGTGAGGAGGCTTCGCACACGGATGCGAAAGTGGCTGGCAGCGGGTAAATGAATGTGATGATGCGTATGACTCAATGTTTTACCTCTTTTAATAGCGCAATACTTGTGTATTTGATTTCTTCATTTTAAAGCATATTACTGCAATATGTGTTTGTAAAATGACTCTTGTGCTGAAAAGCCGTGTTTCTACGGATGCCATATGAATACATAATGATGATGATGCCCTCAGCCCACCCTGTCGTATCCCCTGCTCTGCCCTCTCCCCACCCTGTCGTATCCCCTGCTCTGCCCTCTCCCCACACTGTCGTATCCCCTGATCTGCCCTCTCACCACCCTGTCGTATACCCTGCTCTGCCCTCTCCCCACCCTGTCGTATCCCCTGCTCTGCCCTCTCCCCAGTCTCCCCTGCTCTGCCCTCTCACCACCCTGTCGTATCCCTTGCTCTGCCCTCTCCCCACCCTGTCGTATCCCCTGATCTGCCATCTCACCACCCTGTCGTATACCCTGCTCTGCCCTCTCCCCACCCTGTCGTATCCCCTGATCTGCCCTCTCCCTACCCTGTCGTATCCCCTGCTCTGCCCTCTCCCCACCCTGTCGTATCCCCTGATCTGCCCTCTCCCCACCCTGTCGTATCCCCTGCTCTGCCCTCTCCCCACACTGTCATATCCCCTGATCTGCCCTCTCCCCACCCTGTTGTATCCCCTGCTCTGCCCACTCCCCACCCTGACGTATCTCCTGATCTGCCCTCTCCCCACCCTGTCGTATCCCCTGCTCTGCCCTCTTCCCACCCTGTCGTATCCCCTGCTCTGCCCTCTCCCCACACTGTCGTATCCCCTGATCTGCCCTCTCACCACCCTGTCGTATACCCTGCTCCGCCCTCTCCCCACCCTGTCGTATCCCCTGCTCTGCCCTCAGCCCACCCTGTCGTATCCCCTGCTCTGCCCTCAGCCCACCCTGTCGTATCCCCTGCTCTGCCCTCTCCCCACACTGTCGTATCCCCTGCTCTCCCCTCAGCCCACCCTGTCGTATCCCCTGCTCTGCCCTCTCCCCACCCTGTCGCATCCCCTGCTCTGCCCTCTCCCCACACTGTCGTATCCCCTGATCTGCCCTCTCACCACCCTGTCGTATACCCTGCTCTGCCCTCTCCCCACCCTGTCGTCTCCCTTGCTCTGCCCTCTCCCCAGTCTCCCCTGCTCTGCCCTCTCACTACCCTGTCGTATCCCCTTATCAGCCCTCAGCCCACACTGTCGTATCCCCTGATCTGCCCTCAGCCCACCCTGTCGTATCCCCTGTTCTGCCCTCTCCCCACCTTGTCGTATTCCCTGCTCTGCCCTCTCCCCACCCTGTCGTATCCACTTATCAGCCCTCAGCCCACACTGTCGTATCCCCTGATCTGCCCTCAGCTCACCCTGTCGTATCCCCTGCCCTGCCATCTCCCCACCCTGTCGTATCACCTGATCTGCCCTCTCCCCAGTATCCCCTGCTCTGCCCTCTCCCCACCCTGTCGTATTCCCTGCTCTGCCCTCTCCCCAGTATCCCCTGCTCTGCCCTCTCCCCACCCTGTCGTATCCCCTGATCTGCCCTCAGCCCACCCTGTCGTATCCCCTGCTCTGCCCTCAGCCTACCCTGTCGTATCCCCTGCTCTGCCCTCAGCCCACCCTGTCGTATCCCCTGCTCTGCCCTCTCACCACCCTGTCGTATCCCCTGCTCTGCCCTCAGCCCACCCTGTCGTATCCACTGCTCTGCCCTCTCACCACCCTGTCGTATCCCCTGCGCTGCCCTCAGCCCACCCTGTCGTATCCCCTGCTCTGCCCTCTCACCACCCTGTCGTATTCCCTGCTCTGCCCTCAGCCCACCCTGTCGTATCCCCTGCTCTGCCCTCTCACCACCCTGTCGTATCCCCTGCTCTGCCCTCTCACCACCCTGTCGTATCCCCTGCTCTGCCCTCTCCCCACCCTGTCATATCCCCTGCTCTGCCCTCTCCACACCCTGTCGTATCCCCTGCTCTGCCCTCTCACCACCCTGTCGTATCCCCTGCTCTGCCCTCTCACCACCCTGTCGTATCCCCTGCTCTGCCCTCTCCCCACCCTGTCGTATCCCCTGCTCTGCCCTCTCCACACCCTGTCGTATCTCCTGCTCTGCCCTCTCACCACCCTGTCGTATCCCCTGCTCTGCCCTCTCCCCACCTTGCGTATCCCCTGATCTGCCCTCTCCCCACCCTGTCGTATCCCCTGCTCTGCCCTCAGCCCACCCTGTCGTATCCCCTGCTCTCCCCTCTCACCACCCTGTCGTATCCCCTGCTCTTCCCTCTCACCACCCTGTCCTATCCTTGCTCTGCCCTCAGCCCACCCTGTCGTATCCCCTGCTCTGCCCTCTCCCCAGTATCCCCTGCTCTGCCCTCTCCCCACCCTGTCGTATCCCCTGCTCTGCCCTCTCACCAACCTGTCGTATCCCCTTATCAGCCCTCAGCCCACACTGTCGTATCCCCTGATCTGCCCTCAGCCCACTCTGTCGTATCCCCTGCTCTGCCCTCAGCCCACCCTGTTGTATCCCCTGCTCTGCCCTCTCCCCACCCTGTCGTATCCCCTACTCTGCCCTCTCACCACCCTGTCGTATCCCCTGCTCTGCCCTCTCACCACCCTGTCGTATCCCCTGCTCTGCCCTCTCACCACCCTGTCGTATCCCCTGATCTGCCCTCTCACCACCCTGTCGTATCCCCTCCTCTGTCATATCCCCACCCTGTCGTATCCCCTGATCTGCCCTCTCCCCAGTATCCCCTGCTCTGCCCTCTCCCCACCCTGTCGTATCCCCTGCTCTGCCCTCTCCCCACCCTGTCGTATCCCCTGATCTGCCCTCAGCCCACCCTGTCGTATCCCCTGCTCTGCCCTCAGCCCACCCTGCCGTATCCCCTGCTCTGCCCTCAGCCCACCCTGTCGTATCCCCTGCTCTCCCCTCTCACCACCCTGTCGTATCCCCTGCTCTGCCCTCTCACCACCCTGTCGTATCCCCTGCTCTGCCTTCAGCCCACCCTGTCGTATCCCCTGCTCTGCCCTCTCCCCAGTATCCCCTGCTCTGCCCTCTGCCCACAATGTCGTATCCCCTGCTCTGCCCTCTCACCATCCTGTCGTATCCCCTGCTCCGCCCTCTCCCCACCCTGTCGTATCCCCTGCTCTGCCCTCTCCCCAGTATCCCCTGCTCTGCCCTCTCCCCACCCTGTCGTATCCCCTGCTCCGCCCTCTCCCCACCCTGTCGTATCCCCTGCTCTGCCCTCTCCCCAGTATCCCCTGCTCTGCCCTCTCACCACCCTGTTGTATCCCCTGCTCTGCCCTCTCCCCACTCTGTCGTATCCCCTGTTCCACCCTCTCCCCACCCTGTCGTATCCCCTGCTCTGCCCTCTCCGTAGTATCCCCTGCTCTGCCCTCTCACCACCCTGTCGTATCCCCTGCTCTGCCCTCTCACCACCCTGTCGTATCCCCTGCTCTGCCCTCTCCCCACCCCGCGTATTCCCTGCTCTGCCCTCTCCCCAGTATCCCCTGCTCTGCCCTCTCCCCAGTATCCCCTGCTCTGCCCTCTCACCACTCTGTCGTATCCCCTGCTCTGCCCTCTCCACACCCTGTCGTATCCCCTGCTCTGCCCTCTCCCCACCCTGTTGTATCCCCTGCTCTGCCCTCTCACCACCCTGTCGTATCCCTGCTCTGCCCTCTCACCAACCTGTCGTATCCCCTGCTCCGCCCTCTCCCCACCCTGTCGTATCCCCTGCTCTGCCCTCTCACTACCCTGTCGTATCCCCTGCTCCGCCCTCTCCCCAGTATCCCCTGCTCTACCCTCTCACCACACCGTCGTATCCTCTGCTCTGCCCTCTCACCACCCTGTCGTGTCCCCTGCTCTGCCCTCTGCCCACCCTGTCGTATCCCCTGCTTCGCCCTCTCCCCACCCTGTCGTATCCCCTGCTCTGCCCTCTCACCACCCTGTCGTATCCCCTACTCTGCCCTCTCACCACCCTGTCGTATCCCCTGCTCTGCCCTCTCACCACCCTGTCGTATCCCCTGCTCCGCTCTCTCCCCACCCTGTCGTATTCCCTGCTCTGCCCTCTCCCCAGTATCCCCTGCTCTGCCCTCTCACCACCCTGTCGTATCCCCTGCTCTGCCCTCTCCCCACCCTGTCGTATCCCCTGATCTGCCCTCTCTCCACCCTGTCGTATCCCCTGATCTGCCCTCTCACCACCCTGTCGTATCCCCTGCTCTGCCCTCTCCCCACCCTGTCGTATCCCCTGCTCTGCCCTCTCCCCAGTATCCCCTGCTCTGCTCTCTCACCACCCTGTCGTCTCCCCTGCTCTGCCCTCTCACCACCCTGTCGTATCCCCTGCTCTGCCCTCTCCCCACCCTGTCGTATCCCCTTATCAGCCCTTAGCCCACACTGTCGTATCCCCTGATCTGCCCTCAGCTCACCCTGTCGTATCCCCTGTTCCGCCCTCTCCCCACCCTGTCGTATCCCCTGCTCTGCCCTCTCCCCACCCTGTCGTATCCCCTTATCAGCCCTCAGCCCACACTGTCGTATCCCCTGATCTGCCCTCAGCCCACCCTGTCGTATTCCCTGATCTGCCCTCAGCCCACCCTGTCGTATCCCCTGATCTGCCCTCAGCCCACCCTGTCGTATCCCCTGCTCTGCCCTCTCCACACCCTGTCGTATCCCCTGCTCTGCCCTCTCCACACCCTGTCGTATCCCCTGCTCTGCCCTCTCCCCACCCTGTCGTATCCCCTTATCAGCCCTCAGCCCACACTGTCGTATTCCCTGATCTTTTCTCAGCCCACCCTGTCGTATCCCCTGCTCTGCCCTCAGCCCACCCTGTCGTATCCCCTGATCTGCCCTCTCCCCACCCTGTCGTATCCCCTGCTCCAACCTCTCACCACCCTGTCGTATCCCCTGCTCTGCCCTCTCCCCACTCTGTCGTATCCCCTGATCTGCCCTCTTCCCACCCTGTCGTATCCCCTGCTCTGCCCTCTCGTCACCCTGTCGTATCCCCTGTTCTGCCCTCTCCCCAGTATCCCCTTCTCTGCCCTCTCCCCACCCTGTCGTATCCCCTGATCTGCCCTCTCACCACCCTGTCGTATCCCCTGCTCTGCCCTCTCCCCACCCTGTCGTATCCCCTGCTCTGCCCTCAGCCCACCCTGTCGTATCCTCCGCTCTGCCCTCTCCCGACCCTGTCACATCCCCTGCTCTGCCCTCTCCCCAGTATCCCGTGCTCTGCCGTCTCCCCACCCTGTCGTATCTCCTGCTCCGCCTTCTCCCCACCCTGTCGTATCCCCTGCTCTGCCCTCTCCCCACACTATCATATCCCCTGATCTGCCCTCTCCCCACCCTGTCGTATCCCCTGCTCTTCCCTCTCCCCACCCTGTCGTATCTCCTGATCTGCCCTCTCCCACCCTGTCGTATCCCCTGCTCTGCCCTCTTCCCACCCTGTCGTATCCCCTGCTCTGCCCTCTCCCCACCCTGTCGTATCCCCTGCTCTGCCCTCTCCCCACCCTGTCGTATCCCCTGCTCTGCCCTCAGCCCACCCTGTCGTGTCCCCTGCTCTGCCCTCAGCCCACCCTGTCGTATCCCCTGCTCTGCCTTCTCCCCACACTGTCGTATACCCTGCTCTGCCCTCAGCCCACTCTGTCGTATCCCCTGCTCTGCCCTCTCCCCATCCTGTCGTATCCCCTGCTCTGCCCTCTCCCCACACTGTCGTATCCCCTGATCTGCTCTCTCACCACCCTTTCGTATCCCCTGCTCTGCCCTCTCACCACCCTGTCGTATCCCCTGCTCTGCCCTCAGCCCACCCTGTCGTATCCCCTGCTCTGCCCTCTCCCCACCTTGCGTATCCCCTGATCTGCCCTCTCCCCACCCTGTCGTATCCCCTGCTCTGCCCTCAGCCCACCCTGTCGTATCCCCTGCTCTGCCCTCAGCCCACCCTGTCGTATCCCCTGCTCTGCCCTCTCCCCACACTGTCGTATCCCCTGCTCTCCCCTCAGCCCACCCTGTCGTATCCCCTGCTCTGCCCTCTCCCCACCCTGTCGTATCCCCTGCTCTGCCCTCTCCCCACACTGTCGTATCCCCTGATCTGCCCTCTCACCACCCTGTCGTATACCCTGCTCTGCCCTCTCCCCACCCTGTCGTCTCCCTTGCTCTGCCCTCTCCCCAGTCTCCCCTGCTCTGCCCTCTCACTACCCTGTCGTATCCCCTTATCAGCCCTCAGCCCACACTGTCGTATCCCCTGATCTGCCCTCAGCCCACCCTGTCGTATCCCCTGTTCTGCCCTCTCCCCACCTTGTCGTATTCCCTGCTCTGCCCTCTCCCCACCCTGTCGTATCCCCTTATCAGCCCTCAGCCCACACTGTCGTATCCCCTGATCTGCCCTCAGCTCACCCTGTCGTATCCCCTGCTCTGCCATCTCCCCACCCTGTCGTATCACCTGATCTGCCCTCTCCCCAGTATCCCCTGCTCTGCCCTCTCCCCACCCTGTCGTATTCCCTGCTCTGCCCTCTGCCCAGTAGCCCCTGCTCTGCCCTCTCCCCACCCTGTCGTATCCCCTGATCTGCCCTCAGCCCACCCTGTCGTATCCCCTGCTCTGCCCTCAGCCTACCCTGTCGTATCCCCTGCTCTGCCCTCAGCCCACCCTGTCGTATCCCCTGCTCTGCCCTCTCACCACCCTGTCGTATCCCCTGCTCTGCCCTCAGCCCACCCTGTCGTATCCACTGCTCTGCCCTCTCACCACCCTGTCGTATCCCCTGCGCTGCCCTCAGCCCACCATGTCGTATCCCCTGCTCTGCCCTCTCACCACCCTGTCGTATTCCCTGCTCTGCCCTCAGCCTACCCTGTCGTATCCCCTGCTCTGCCCTCTCACCACCCTGTCGTATCCCCTGCTCTGCCCTCTCACCACCCTGTCGTATCCCCTGCTCTGCCCTCTCCCTACCCTGTCGTATCCCCTGCTCTGCCCTCTCCAAACCCTGTCGTATCTCCTGCTCTGCCCTCTCACTACCCTGTCGTATCCCCTGCTCTGCCCTCTCCCCACCTTGCGTATCCCCTGATCTGCCCTCTCCCCACCCTGTCGTATCCCCTGCTCTGCCCTCAGCCCACCCTGTCGTATCCCCTGCTCTCCCCTCTCACCACCCTGTCGTATCCCCTGCTCTTCCCTCTCACCACCCTGTCGTATCCTTGCTCTGCCCTCAGCCCACCCTGTCGTATCCCCTGCTCTGCCCTCTCCCCAGTATCCCCTGCTCTGCCCTCTCCCCACCCTGTCGTATCCCCTGCTCTGCCCTCTCACCACCCTGTCGTATCCCCTTATCAGCCCTCAGCCCACACTGTCGTATCCCCTGATCTGCCCTCAGCCCACCCTGTCGTATCCCCTGCTCTGCCCTCAGCCCACCCTGTTGTATCCCCTGCTCTGCCCTCTCCCCACCCTGTCGTATCCCCTACTCTGCCCTCTCACCACCCTGTCGTATCCCCTGCTCTGCCCTCTCACCACCCTGTCGTATCCCCTGCTCTGCCCTCTCACCACCCTGTCGTATCCCCTGATCTTCCCTCTCACAACCCTTTCGTATCCCCTGCTCTGCCATATCCCCACCCTGTCGTATCCCCTGATCTGCCCTCTCCCCAGTATCCCCTGCTCTGCCCTCTCCCCAACCTGTCGTATCCCCTGCTCTGCCCTCTCCCCAGTATCCCCTGCTCTGCCATCTCCCCACCCTGTCGTATCCCCTGTTCTGCCCTCAGCCCACCCTGTCGTATCCCCTGCTCTGCCCTCAGCCCACCCTGCCGTATCCCCTGCTCTGCCCTCAGCCCACCCTGTCGTATCCCCTGCTCTCCCCTCTCACCACCCTGTCGTATCCCCTGCTCTGCCCTCTCACCACCCTGTCGTATCCCCTGCTCTGCCCTCAGCCCACCCTGTCGTATCCCCTGCTCTGCCCTCTCCCCAGTATCCCCTGCTCTGCCCTCTCCCCACCCTGTCGTATCCCCTGCTCTGCCCTCTCACCATCCTGTCGTATCCCCTGCTCCGCCCTCTCCCCACCCTGTCGTATCCCCTGCTCTGCCCTCTCCCCAGTATCCCCTGCTCTGCCCTCTCCCCACCCTGTCGTATCCCCTGCTCCGCCCTCTCCCCACCCTGTCATATCCCCTGCTCTGCCCTCTCCCCAGTATCCCCTGCTCTGCCCTCTCACCACCCTGTCGTATCCCCTGCTCTGCCCTCTCCCCACTCTGTCGTATCCCCTGTTCCACCCTCTTCCCACCCTGTCGTATCCCCTGCTCTGCCCTCTCCGTAGTATCCCCTGCTCTGCCCTCTCACCACCCTGTCGTATCCCCTGCTCTGCCCTCTCACCACCTTGTCGTATCCACTGCTCTGCCCTCTCCCCACCCCGCGTATTCCCTGCTCTGCCCTCTCCCCAGTATCCCCTGCTCTGCCCTCTCCCCAGTATCCCCTGCTCTGCCCTCTCACCACCCTGTCGTATCCCCTGCTCTGCCCTCTCCACACCCTGTCGTATCCCCTGCTCTGCCCTCTCCCCACCCTGTCGTATCCCCTGCTCTGCCCTCTCACCACCCTGTCGTATCCCCTGCTCTGCCCTCTCACCACCCTGTCGTATCCCCTGCTCCGCCCTCTCCCCACCCTGTCGTATCTCCTGCTCTGCCCTCTCACTATGTCTGACCGATGTCCTTAGAGACTTGAAGTGGCTGAGCGCGGCAAACCTAGTCCTGTACCATAGAATATGTAACGTACGAACTATTAGACAGACAGGCCAACCATCCAGTATAGCATGTACACTAGAGAACGCGACAGATCATGGCCACGACACCCGGAATGCCCAACGACTGCGGCTACCCCGAATACGCACCGAGGCGGGAAGAAGGCAGCTGGTGTACAGCGGTGTTGACGCCTATAACGAGTTTTGCACAACCTATGATGGACAGTCGTCCTTCAAAGGAGCACTCAGGCTGCATTTACTGCAGAACCAGACATGAACACGGTCGTTTAGACGATTCATTGTGATGACGAATGCGTGACGTGTTGATTGTGATGTGTGCTAGCTTTTAACCTTTTGTATCTTTTGACATTGCGTTAATGAAAAGCCGCAAATGAGCGGATTTAACGTGAACAAATGAACTGAACTGAACTAAACCCTGTCGTATCCCCTGCTCCGCCCTCTCCCCAGTATCCCCTGCTCTACCCTCTCACCACACCGTCGTATCCTCTGCTCTGCCCTCTCACCAACCTGTCGTGTCCCCTGCTCTGCCCTCTGCCCACCCTGTCGTATCCCCTGCTCCGCCCTCTCCCCACCCTGTCGTATCCCCTGCTCTGCCCTCTCACCACCCTGTCGTATCCCCTACTCTGCCCTCTCACCACCCTGTCGTATCCCCTGCTCTGCCCTCTCACCACCCTGTCGTATCCCCTGCTCCGCTCTCTCCCCACCCTGTCGTATTCCCTGCTCTGCCCTCTCCCCAGTATCCCCTGCTCTGCCCTCTCACCGCCCTGTCGTATCCCCTGCTCTGCCCTCTCACCACCCTGTCGTATCCCCTGCTCTGCCCTCTCCCCACCCTGTCGTATCCCCTGCTCTGCCCTCTCCCCAACCTGTCGTATCTCCTGATCTGCCCTCTCCCCACCCTGTCGTATCCCCTGCTCCGCCCTCTCCCCACCCTGTCGTATCACCTGATCTGCCCTCTCCCCACCCTGTCGTATCCCCTGATCTGCCCTCTCCCCACCCTGTCATATCCCCTTATCAGCCCTCAGCCCACCCTGTCGTATCCCCTTCTCTGCCCTATCCCCACCCTGTCGTATCCCCTTATCAGCCCTCAGCCCACACTGTCGTATCCCCTGATCTGCCCTCTCACCACCCTGTCGTATCCCCTGCTCTGCCCCCTCCCCACCCTGTCGTATCCCCTGCTCTGCCCTCTCCCCAGTATCCCCTGCTCTGCCCTCTCACCACCCTGTCGTCTCCCCTGCTCTGCCCTCTCACCACCCTGTCGTATCCCCTGCTCTGCCCTCTCCCCACCCTGTCGTATCCCCTTATCAGCCCTTAGCCCACACTGTCGTATCCCCTGATCTGCCCTCAGCTCACCCTGTCGTATCCCCTGTTCCGCCCTCTCCCCACCCTGTCGTATCCCCTGCTCTGCCCTCTCCCCACCCTGTCGTATCCCCTTATCAGCCCTCAGCCCACACTGTCGTATCTCCTGATCTGCCCTCAGCCCACCCTGTCGTATTCCCTGATCTGCCCTCAGCCCACCCTGTCGTATCCCCTGATCTGCCCTCAGCCCACCCTGTCGTATCCCCTGCTCTGCCCTCTCCCCACCCTGTCGTATCCCCTGCTCTGCCCTCTCCCCACCCTGTCGTATCCCCTGCTCTGCCCTCTCCCCACCCTGTCGTATCCCCTTATCAGCCCTCAGCCCACACTGTCGTATTCCCTGATCTGTTCTCAGCCCACCCTGTCGTATCCCCTGCTCTGCCCTCAGCCCACCCTGTCGTATCCCCTGATCTGCCCTCTCCCCACCCTGTTTTATCCCCTGCTCCGCCCTCTCACCACCCTGTCGTATCCCCTGCTCTGCCCTCTCCCCACTCTGTCGTATCCCCTGATCTGCCCTCTCCCCACCCTGTCGTATCCCCTGCTCTGCCCTCTCCCCACCCTGTCGTATCCCCTGTTCTGCCCTCTCCCCAGTATCCCCTTCTCTGCCCTCTCCCCACCCTGTCGTATCCCCTGATCTGCCCTCTCACCACCCTGTCGTATCCCCTGCTCTGCCCTCTCCCCACCCTGTCGTATCCCCTGCTCTGCCCTCAGCCCACCCTGTCGTATCCTCCGCTCTGCCCTCTCCCGACCCTGTCGTATCCCCTGCTCTGCCCTCTCCCAGTATCCCGTGCTCTGCCCTCTCCCCACCCTGTCGTATCTCCTGCTCCGCCTTCTCCCCACCCTGTCGTATCCCCTGATCTGCCCTCTCCCCACCCTGTCGTATCCCCTGATCTGCCCTCTCCCCACCCTGTCGTATCCCCTGCTCTGCCCTCTCCCCACACTATCATATCCCCTGATCTGCCCTCTCCCCACCCTGTCGTATCCCCTGCTCTTCCCTCTCCCCACCCTGTCGTATCTCCTGATCTGCCCTCTCCCACCCTGTCGTATCCCCTGCTCTGCCCTCTTCCCACCCTGTCGTATCCCCTGCTCTGCCCTCTCCCCACCCTGTCGTATCCCCTGTTCTGCCCTCTCCCCACCCTGTCGTATCCCCTGCTCTGCCCTCAGCCCACCCTGTCGTATCCCCTGCTCTGCCCTCAGCCCACCCTGTCGTATCCCCTGCTCTGCCTTCTCCCCACACTGTCGTATACCCTGCTCTGCCCTCAGCCCACTCTGTCGTATCCCCTGCTCTGCCCTCTCCCCATCCTGTCGTATCCCCTGCTCTGACCTCTCCCCACACTGTCGTATCCCCTGATCTGCCCTCTCACCACCCTTTCGTATCCCCTGCTCTGCCCTCTCACCACCCTGTCGTATCCCCTGCTCTGCCCTCAGCCCACCCTGTCGTATCCCCTGCTCTGCCCTCTCCCCACCCTGTCGTATCCCCTGCTCTGCCCTCTCACCACCCTGTCGTATCCACTGCTCTGCCCTCTCCCCACCCTGTCGTATCCCCTGCTCTGCCCTCTCCCCAGTCTCCCCTGCTCTGCCCTCTCACCACCCTGTCGTATCCCCTTATCAGCCCTCAGCCCACACTGTCGTATCCCCTGATCTGCCCTCAGCCCACCCTGTCGTATCCCCTGCTCTGCCCTCTCCCCACCCTGTCGTATCCCCTGCTCTGCCCTCTCCCCACCCTGTCGTATCCCCTTATCAGCCCTCAGCCCACACTGTCGTATCCCCTGATCTGCCCTCAGCCCACCCTGTCGTATCCCCTGCTCTGCCCTCAGCCCACCCTGTTGTATCCCCTGCTCTGCCCTCTCCCCACCCTGTCGTATCCCCTGCTCTGCCCTCTCACCACCCTGTCGTATCCCCTGCTCTGCCCTCTCACCACCCTGTCGTATCCCCTGCTCTGCCCTCTCACCACCCTGTCGTATCCCCTGCTCTGCCCTCTCCCCACCCTGTCATATCCCCTGCTCTGCCCTCTCACCACACTGTCGTATCCCCTGCTCTGCCCTCTCCCCAGTATCCCCGGCTCTGCCCTCTCCCCACCCTGTCGTTTCCCCTGCTCTGCCCTCTCCCCACCCTGTCGTATCCCCTGCTCTGCCCTCTCACCACCCTGTCGTATCCCCTGCTCTGCCTTCTCACCACCCTGTCGTATCCCCTGATCTGCCCTCTGCTCACCAGTGTTCGCCACGGTCCCACCAACCCCCTGCCCGGCTCAGCCCAGGCCAATGAACACCAAGCCCATGCCCGGACCATGCCCGGTCAAATTTAGAATATTGATGCCCAGGACCGTCGGGCCCCTTCAGATTAACTTCGGGGAGGGGGCCTGACAGGCCCCCCTGAGGTTTTTCTTAAATAACTTTTTACACATGTGGCACATCTTGCTGGAATTTTCGGTAGCTGAGTTTCCAACAATTATGCGTGAGCTGTACAAATTTAATTGAAATTAGTTGAGTGGTTTGGGAAATATTCATGTTTTGATGACGTCATGTTGGTGGAAAAACGATAAACATTTGATAAATAGTTGAAAACCGAGTTTTATAGGAAATTTCAAACGCAATTAACCAAAGATACAAAAAGGCAGTCTCTTTAAAATGGCAATTTCGAATTGTCAAAATTTTGGGTTTTTGACCCCTAAAATAAAATAAAACTGATTTTTTGGAAAAATCCCCACAAAACCTAAATTTTCAAAGATGTTAGAAAAACCGGAATATATGTGAGAGAACTGAGCAGTGAGCATGGACAATACCAATGCCCAATATCAAAACAATGTCTTCATTTGTGACTGAGTGATGGCCCCCGAAGTGTAAGAAATGGATGACGTCATTTTTTGTAATAACTTTTTTTGACTTTTTTTTGACAAGATACGAACAAATAATTGTTTATATAATTCACTGAAAGTACAGACCACAGTGCATATAAATGTACAGACAATGTATAACACAGATCATATTATTGTTTGGGGGCACAGCGGCTGACAAATAATTATACCTAACCTATACAGTCACGCGCTACACTATCCGCTCGTAGAAGGGTATGTATGTCTGAGCCTTTAGGACCTTGTCCAGGGTGACCTCGGTCACGCGAGTGTCGCTCACGTAAAATCAGCGGCCCGGCTCGGGTTCAGCGACTGCCGTTTCCGCCTCCTCGACTCCGGGGTCCGTCTGCGTCGCATGCGCGCAAGCTAATCGGTAGGCGTCGTCGGTGTACCGCGTCAGCCAGGCAGGGTTAACGGTGAGCCGATCACAGCGCCCTCGCACGCGCATCTAGGCCGAGTAGTGGCCGCTGGTGAGCAGGCCGCTGTGCTCCACCAGGCCGAACAGGGAGTAGAGACCACGCCGCTGCCGGCGGTCCATCTGCGGCAGGGCCTGGCAGATGGAGGAACAAAATGGTGCCAGGTCAAGCAGCTCGCTGAACATGACGTGACGGGTGATCTTGTACAGGTTGGAGCTGCCGACCTCGAACCGCTTCAGTTGGATGGTCAGCACCGGCGGCGGACTGTAGATCAACAACTGCTTACTGGCGTTGCTGTAGACAGTGCCGGCCGATTTCTCGTCTGACTTTCCAGACTTGCGGTGCTGGTTGCGCAGTGCCGTACAGTTGCGGCAGCCGAACTTATTGCTGCCTGTGAGCATCTCGGGCGCCGTGTACTTATTCAGGCTGGTGAGCAGACTGCACTCGTCCGGTTTGGTCTGGTAGCGCGCCGCCAGCGTGGTCAACGCCCGACACAGCCACTCGGAGGGTGCCAGGGGCGGGTCGTTCGCAGTGTGGCGGGGATAGTGGACGCGGTACCGTTACTCCCAGCCGGGCACACCACGTGCACCACCCGGGCACACCACCCGAGTACACACCACGCCGTCAGACGCCACGCCTGTCTCACATTGCACATTACCGCATACGCGTGCAATGTGGGCAGCTCAGTCTCGGGACCGGTCTGGGGTGAACGGGTCCGCGTCCTCATTTCCCAGTATATATACGCGCTCACCTAAAGGAGTAATACACACACTCTCTTCCCGGTAACGCTACCGTGTGTCTCAAGGCGCCACGTCGGTTGAGCACCGAAAATGCTCTTCGACATTTGGCGGCAGCGGCGGGATCCATGATAGGTGGTAACACCTAGCACTGGTACACCCCCCTCCATCTTCAACTCCTTCACCCGGTAAGTACAATTTATTTCGTTATTTTTACTTTTGTTGCAAAGTCTTAGTCTAAAAGCATATGCAGCTACTATTCGCTCTTTTCATTTCTGCCAGTGATGAAGCCTCTTGTCTCAAAAATGGCATGCAGTAATTCCTTAATATCAGATTGATTTAAATTCAGATAAGATATTGGCTCGAGATTGACGGTAACTATTTTTTTAAAGGTAGTAATTCAAATGAGATTGTTTTCAATATCACAAAATTCACGTTGAGCCTGTCAATTATTTATGGAATCAGTTACGTCGTTTTTTTCCGTCAAAAATGCTTTCATACTCATCCTATTCTTCATTTAGTACTTACTTCATTTAGTGCAACCTATGAATCAACTTTGACTACAATAGTTGATTTGTTATCTTGTCTTGCACAAGGCAACCATCAAGCACACAATGGAAGTAGTAGTTTAAATTTCAATTGTAAGGAAATTAAACCGTAACGTATTTTTAATACAGGATTAAGCATATTTCCATATCCGATTTTATCATAATTTTTTTTACAAATATTTATCATCGACTCGTTTCCTTAGTCAATTGGATTTGTAAGATTGAACGAGTCATTCTTCAAATGTAGTCCATTGGTTACATCTAGAACTGCTTCATACTGTTTTCACCTTCTTGTACTGCCAGGACTAGCGATTATGCCAATTTTGTTGCAATTGTTGTACTACATGACATTAGCTGGTATTCATAAGTCATGTCCGAAAAATTAGTTCCTTTCCCCTTCTTCTTCATCTATGCATACATTTAATCTATTACGCCTGACAGCCAACGTCTGCTTATGGCGATGTCTATCCGTCATTCCGTAGGCAGAGCATTTGATGCGGCAACAAGGTATCCCCTTACGCCGACGGCCGAGCCAGGGATTTCGGTAGAGAAGCCTTTGTAGACCGATGTGTGTCTTGCGTTTTTCATCATCATTTAACATAATGAGAAGGCTGCGTCGGTCACCAGGTCTGATCAACCTGGATTTACCTTCGCTTCATAAGCCCCTAATAAAAAAGATGTGGCCCAGATATTGCGCACTGAATTCCTGCAGATGCCGTGATGCAAGTTTATGAGATGATGTTTCCTCAGCACACGAAGATGATATGGTGCACAGAGATGCCGTGATGTTTTTATGAGATGATGTTTCCTCAGCACACGAAGATGATATGGTGCACAGAGATGCCGTGATGCAAGTTTATGAGATGATGTTTCCTCAGCACACGAAGATGATATTGTGTACTTAAAAGCCGTGATGCTTTGTATGAGTAATGAGATGATGTTTCCTCATAGCACAAGAAGATGCCAAAGGCATGCGCAAAGGTACCGGCGTGAATGTGCACGCACCGTGATGAATTAATGAATGGTTTGTAAATGGTTCCAGTGTAAGGAATAATTGTATGTTTTACAGTCTGTTGCATCTTACTATTATCTGTACAGTCACTTTAAGAATAATTAGAACGGTTATTTTCCAATTCCCATATAAGAACACTCTAGAATGGTTCTTTTTCAGATACATTTCAGATACATCAGGGTAATATCATGCAGTTGCGTGGCGGTCCTACATTTGCTACAAATTCTTTGCACTCACGATATTAGATACTGTACCGCTTTCTAAGCCGTACAAGTACATACAATTAACATTAGAAACTGATCAACTAATTTTGGGGATTTAATTCCACCGTATACATGACTTACGAAACATTCGCTGCTAACGTGATACGTTGCGTTTACAATGCATCCAGGAATAGTGCATTCATGTACTTCCACCGTATACATAACTTACGATACATTCGCTGCTAACGTGATACGTCGCGTTTACAATGCATCCAGGAATAGTGCATTCATGTACTTCCACCGTATACATGACTTACGAAACATTCGCTGCTAACGTGATACGTCGCGTGTACAATGCATCCAGGAATAGAGCATTCATGTACTAAAATTGTTATATTCTACTTTGAATATTATAATTTCGGTCTGGACAATATCTCACGTAGTTTTCCATTACATTTTAAGACATGCTCTCACATAAATATATGTATCAACCTCCACGGAACGCGCAGTGCCTCTGATTGTACCCGGACATCAGACAACTCAACAGGACACGGTAACCATTGCAGTTACCTGCGCGAAGGTAACGATGTTTTCTATGCTAAAAAAGTCCGTGTCAGGATAACTTTTACATATCGTATACCATAGAAAGTCAAAATTTTACTTGGCAGTAATATATAGCGTTATATTTGGAAGAAATCATAATTTTCGATGATTTTCATTTTTTCTTCACTTAAATCATAATATCTCTGTTGTGGACATAAATTCAGGTCATTCCTACCGTCCGCATTTTTAGTTTTTTTGTTGGAAAAGTCACATAATTTTGCCGTACTATTATAATAATTGTTTTGCGTACATGTCATTATTTCGGCACTTTCAATCACTTTCTACATATCTCTGTTTTACATATGTAATATTCCTGAGCGCGCCTATAGCGATTCAGCCGTTTCGCACTACGCGTGACTCTAAATGCAAATTTGAAACATCCTCTTAATCCTACCAGTCAATCGACAATTGCTCATTTTGATGACTGACTAACATATATCCTTCGTTACCGATATTTTATATAAAATATCCGTTTACTCTCTTAATGATTACCCGTCCGTGACTATGCTATTCTGTGAATCCCATTATAGTTCCGTACATTTTCCTTGGTTCTTTTTTGGTCACGTATTCCGTATCTCTGCCCTTATTTTGGCCAATTAACACGAGTCGACACATTCTGTTAATAACATCAATCGTCTAGTTTATGTTACGATATCTGTTTCGGTTTCACAACTTTAGCCAATCACACTGTTGATTCGTATTATTTCAAGCGTTTCATTTGCTTACTTTCTACTTCATGTGTTATTTTTTCGTGCCATCAATACTTCTTTTGCAATGCATGCGTCATGTTTCAAACAGAAAGTATTTGTGTGCCTTCCGATGATGTGAGATAGTGACACAATGTGTCATGTGATGATAATGACATATGCAAAGGTGATCATGTTAAAAGCACCTGGAGACTATTTTGAAGGTTGAATGATAAACCCGACTACAGTTGTATGTGTCGTTGTATGGTTTGTTGTATGGCTAATGATAGTATGGTTATGTGTTTGAATGTCTTGGTCGACCACGTATGTTATATACTCGTCATATATTGTTGTATGTATCATGCGGTATTCCTTTTTGGCTCTGTTTTCCACGCATGGACACAATGTACCAAAGGAGCGTCCGCCCGTTATCAGCCTTTCTCAACGTGAGCCACGCCACGATACAACCACACCGATAACATCAGCGCCCAGCCGCATGTCCCGTCTGCCTGGCAGTTCGGCAGCCGGGACGTCTAGCTCCATCCACCAATTCAACATCACTGCACGCGAGTCTGCAGCGTCGGCAATCCGGTCTTCCGGCGGCCACACATCTGCACAGGTCGGCACACCGCTTACTCCGGTACCGAGTGTCAAATCTGCTTATGGCCGCCGGACAAGGAAGACCCGCGGCCGTCGCCTGGCCCTTGCACGCATCGCACACAGTACCCATCCATCACACACCAGCCGATCTTTCGACGCCCGTTTCTCGCCCGAGGCCACCGGACCAAGATCTCCGATGTCCTCGACACGTGTGGTGGGACAATCAAGAAATCCGTCAACATCTGCATGACAACTGCAAGGACACCGAGGCGACCCCCTCCGGCTGTCCACCTGCCATCACACCAGGCCACCGCCGCCGAAACTCCACCGTCCACAGCCCTATACATGCTGATCGGCGACGTCGCCTGGCACCATCAAGTTGTCATGCCCGGATGTTCCACCACTAACACGACGCTGACGGCACACAACAACAAACGTGCCCGACACAACCTCGGCGTACAACAACGGCGGCAAATTCCACCATGCTGGTCCCGGAGATCGTCTGTGTGCTGTGTGCATGTGATGCCAAGAGGCCGCTTCGTGCAGTATGTTCATCGCGATGTATTATTATCGGAAGTGTGGTATTGTGTCGCCTCCTAACGTCGGCTCACGGGGGAAGGTGAGGTGATGTGGCGTGGATAATGGACGCGGTACCATTACTCCCAGCCGGGCACACCACGTGCCGCCGTCAGACGCTACGCCTGTCTCACATTGCACAATACCGCATACGGGTGCAATTTGGGCGGTTCAGTCTCGGGACCGGTCTGGGGCGAACGGGTCCGCGTCCTCATTTCCCAGTATATTACGCGCTCACCTAAAGCACAATCCCTTCCCGGCAACGCTACCGTGAGTCGCAAGGCGCCACGTCGGTTGAGCACCGAAAATGCTCTTCGACAGCAGATGCTGGACCGTCCGGAGATGCCGGCTCACTGTCCACGATTGAACCATCCAGAGAGACTGGCTCACTGCCTGCGACTGGACCATCCGTAGAAGCCAGCTCGCAGTCCGCCGCTGCCGCCGCTGGACCGTCCGGAGAGACCGACTCGCTGTCCGTTGCTGCTGGTGGGGCTGTCGTGTCAGTTTTGCTTCGCTGACGGGCAGCGAGAGGTCGAGGAACGGCTCGAACCGGTGGGTGCGCGCCGTGCAGGCCTGGCAGACTACCAGGCTGACCAGCTGGCCGCCGAAGACCTTAGTCCACCTTAGTGTGCGAAACCTGCCGGCTCAGAGCTTCGAGGCGACGTTTCATCGGCTCGACCACCTTCTTGGGGTCCGCATTGGTCGACAAGCCCAGCGCGTACGTGAGTGACTTATTGTGGCGCTGGAGATCTTCCAGTCGCAGCTGTTCCATCAGCGTGCGTAGCAGCTCGTGTGAGTCTTGCTGGTCGAACCCGGTGAACTGACTCGCCCTCTTGGCAATGACTCGCTGCAGCTCACTCGGACTGATGGAGGCGTTGTTGTCACGCACCGAGGCCGTGAGCGGACCGCAGTCCGACAGCACCAGCTCCAGAGACTTTCCGTCCTCGTCTGTGACTTGAACCAGGTGTCCGGCTCGGCCGTTGAGATTCAGATAGTGGGAGAGATGGTGGCACTGGCTGACGCACTGAAGGACCGAGTTGAGGTAGCAGGTGTTGCCCAAGTTCACCAGACCTTTCACTTTGGTGAGAGTGTCTTTTTCAGGGAAGGATAGGCGCGATGAGGATGGCTGCTGCCGTTGCTGCAGGGCCGGGATCAACAATTGCGCCGGCGCTGCCTTCGCGCCGTCAATTCCACTCGGCCCCTCACTGACCAACGATTATTTTTGCTGGCGGCTTGAGTCGGGCTGTGTTGCCGTGGCATCTGCTCCGCCACCCAGCCGGGTGATGAGATGCGTTACTTGGGGGCTTTGCGGGGTATCATTGATAGGAATGGTCAAAGATATAGAAGCTGCATTGTCTCTGATTACAGCAATTGAGAAACGCTGCCAGAGCCACCCGGGTTCTCGTCTGTCCCCGGTAGAAGTGATGATACGCGCTCCCAGTTCCTGTATATATGCTCTGGTTGTTGGAACGCAAGCGCCACCAGTCTCGAACGCGATGGGCTCAAACTGGAAGCGCCGAGTGAGTTCGGAATATTTACGGCGCTTCCGGTCTTCTGCTTCACCTGCTGCGGCTCCGGCAGTTATAGCGGCTGATGTCAGGTTCGTTCGTCCCAGGAGTTGAAGACGGATTTGATGTCTCTGGCAGCGTCGTCTACAGCGAGGGAGAATATGGCCGGTCCACACGAGTCTCCCTGGTGCAAGCCGGTGGTGGACTGAATAGTCGCTGTACCAAAGAATAATGGAGTTGGCTCGGAGTAAGCTTGCCACAGCACACGATACAGTGACGGGATTCGCCGTCTGACCACGCGAAGAAATCGATCGCCGCGCACCGTGTTTAAAGCATTGCGCATATCAATTTTCACCAAGACTTCATCACTGCCTAATGTCTGCATAAAGTGCCTGGCGGTATGGACAGCTGCCTCGCACCCGCCGGCAGTTCCATAGCCTAGCTGGACTGGACGCAATTCTTGACCAAGCTCTTGATAGATAGGCTTCAGACCGTCTTTGGCGGCGAGCCGCCAGTACACCGAGCCGACTGCGATGGGTCTCAGGCCTCCGTCGCTCTTCCGGAGCGCAGTCAGTGAAGCGCCGTAAAATGCGTTCCTTGCGCAGGCGGGCATCTGTCCGTTCAGAGCTCGGTTTACCAGCGAAGTAAGCGCAGCAGTTAGTCGTACGCCGGCCTCTCCAGCAGCTTTACCCGTCAGGTCCTTCAGATGCGCGGGTCGGAGTCCATCTAAGCTAGCGCTATAGCCAGGGTCGAAGGCGCCGATTGCTGCTAAGATGTATACATCCGTCGCCTCCACCGGCCGCTCCGTCTGGTCGTCCGGGGCAGGCGGCAGGACCAGATCCGCGGAAGCGCTGGGGTGCAGCAACTTCAGACTGGCGATGGCTTCCTCGGAGGCGCTGACTAGTTCGTCGCTTGAGGTGAGCAGCCTGATGGCACCCTTAACGTCTCCGTCCGAAAACTTGGCTCCCACACGTCTCCTCAGCAAGTCCCCGGCGGGCTGGGTCCGCTGGCGCTCTCGCGCACGCACGGCTGGCTGTGGGTCCGGCGGCTTGGGCTCGGGCAAGCTCATATAGTCGACAATTTGGCGCTTGATCTTCGTTGTAAAAGACACTTCATTCTTTCGGGGGGTTCTACGAGTTGGCACGGACAGGGCATAGTACTGAAACTTGAATAATTTAGACCAGGTTGAAAATTATTAATCGCTTAGTGCATCTTCAAGCAATTTTGTAAGCGCTTCTGCAGCCTGAATTTTAGCCCCTCTGGGAATCCTGGGGATGACCTTTTGGATCCTCTTCATCGCAGCGATCGCTTCGGCTAAATCCTGCATGTCTACACAGACCTCAGTCTCCGCGGACTTTGACCGATCAGTTGGCTGGCAGCCGAACTGATTAGAGTTGGGAAGGTCATTGCTTGTGCAATGTAGACACCACCAAATTTTTAGAGCTGTTGCCTGCGACCTTTTGAGTCTGACGCAGGTAAGGTGCCACTCGAGGTCACAGTTGCTGCAGCGAATGCTCCTCTTCTTCTTGTACCACAACGAGGGCATTCCGGCTCGAGTCTATGCTGGCGCTCTGGGTCGTCAGTTGTCGGTGCAAGTACCAGAGGCAGGCGCAAGAAGTTCGTCACCGGCCTGCATGCACTGGAGAGGCTCCGTCTGCAATTGTAGGCCATTGTCCCAAGTTTGGGGGCCGGGATTTAATTTCACATCTCCAGATGTCAATAGGAGTAGAACTATTAGGTAGAGCTTGCATCCTATAAAGTGTTTGTGCTGCAGGCAAGGATGTTTCCTTGGTCTAAGAATTATCAACTTCGCTTCAACATCGAACACACTGCTTGATGTAGTCTCTGGGCGACAATTTGAGTTCAATTTGAGTTTATCAGGCTGAATAAATTTCCAGACTATCAAAACCAGCAGACCGATCCGTCACACTGTTCCAAACATCATGTACAGTACCTACTGCGATTCAGAAACATTCACACATACTTACTATGTTAATATAGGTGGTTATTCATCAAAACGATGCATCTCACGCTCTTCAAAACTCAATTTATCAGTCGGTAATATTTGTAAAATTCTTCAAATTGAGGGTGATGATAGGTACAAACATATTCCTTTTCCTCCGATTACGTAAGTCACAACGTCAAGTTCTTGCAATTAAAATTCAAACGGGGTTCTCCCGGACGGTCGTCGTCAGCGCGTCAAATTTGTCACACTTATTTTTAAGTTTCTCCCTGATGTCTCCCCTACCTTTCCAGGCTCATAACTCTTCAATCGTGCAATGGAAAATAATATATTCTTCACACGGGCTTCTTGAACTCTCCTTTATTATTTGTATTACAACGAAACATTACTACAAGATCAAACTCACTTTTAAAGAGATGCCAACAGCGGAACTCTTCTAAGAACGACTGACCAGCTGGCAATCAGCTGGCCCCTTATTTATTATCCTACAAATAATTACTTTTGCTTTATTTCTGAGCCAAAACTGGTCTAGGAGCATGCCTTTTTATTTGCATTTATCCATTTCTAATTTTGAGGTTTTCTGAAGAGCAAAATCGCTGTTTTGGACGTGGTAAATCCGAGGTCATTCACTTGACCTGGAAGGTCACCCGTTGACCTAAAATCTAAACATTGCATACTGTTAGACTCCTCTCATGACAGGCAATATGCTGGTTCTTACCGCATTGCTTTATGTTGCTTGGTTTGGAAGTTAACAGGGGGGGCCTGTCAGGCCCCCGTAGGGCGAAGGTGAAAAAGCTCCCGTAGGGCAAGGGTTAAGCATATCTTATTTTCACAAAAATTGCAATCATTATCCTAGCAAAATACTAAGTTGAAATTTGCAAAAGAAAACACTGGCAATGTTTTGTCAGAAATTGAAGGTTCTTAACAGAAATAATTAGTTGAAATTGACAAAAGAAAAAAACAGGCAAGCCACAAGCACGTCATAAGCACGTCAAGGCTTATGGTGCAACAACTGCTGTGGTTATTTGGCTCCCAGGCATAGGCGTAACCACCTTCCGAAAGTGGTGGGGACGGAGGCACTTTGAAGTCGATTCTTTCCATGCAACGCCCATAGGCGTAATGTTAAAATCTGAAAATGTTACTGGGGACTGATCCCCAGTGACCCTAGTGGTAGTCACGCGCCTGCTCCCAGGCCCCCAGGGCGGGAATTCTACTCTCTTTTTTTGGTAGAGGAATACATATCTTTGCAACGGAAGAGTACAAAAAATAACCTGATGGTAGGTTCAAAACAAGAAATACTGGTATACTAATGCATAATGATGAATTAACTACCAAACCAATTTCCCCAGATCAAAATGTGCTGACAATTCAAGCTTGGTAGGTACACTAACCTATGCACACATGCAGACAAGCAATGTATACCTACCTAAGCACACAATTTCTTTTTCAGGACAACAATTCTGCCAGACACTGCGAGATGGTGAGCCTGAGTGTCTGGCGAGTGTGTTTCACACCAACCGTTCACGTCGAGAGCGTAGCACAAGGCAGGACTCGCAGCTACATGTCCCTGCGTCTCGTACCAATGCTGGAAAGCGCTGCTTTCATCGACGGGCACCCGTCCTGTATAACGCTCTGCCCTCGGAACTGACCCAACTGCCCGTCAATAGGTTTAATCGCGCTGTTAGTAGGCATCTCATGACTCGGTGACTCTTGTGAGACTGTGTGAATGTGAGTTGAGTTATGTCTGTTGTCATTACCATGTTCACCTTTTTCATCTATTGACGCTGGGCATTATAGCCACGTCGTGTGTGGATCACCCAGACATAAATACATACATACACACAAATTCAGAACAATGCCAGAAAACCGTTACATCGGGGTCAAAACCAGGAAATGTGTCCAGGAATAACATTTCAAATCATGAACTGACATTCATATCATAATCATTCAAATTATTTCAATGCTACACAAAACAAAATACCCACCGTGAGATCAATTCAATTGTTATTGGTGGGTTAGGGCGCGTAGGTGCTTGGAACTCATCACAATAACCCACGTGTGCGTCCGACACCAACAAGCAATGACGCTGTAGTTTGCTACTCCCTACTATTCTATGAGCGAATGGCAAAACGTCACGGGAACAAGTGAGCTAACGGCCATCCATCTCTCCATGAAGCCAGACGATTGGTCAAAACTGAATAGACTTCTGACGTCACAAATGTGAGTCAACATGTTACGGAGATAACAGCATCCCAGGCCGTCGCGTCAGGTGTGACTGCGCAGTGCCACCATTTACATTTTCCATTGAGGGCTGGTCGCATTTTTTTTTTTTTTGGTAAACAAAGAAGTGCCACATCTAGCGATAAGTAGACGATATCCAGCATATATTTTTCTGGACATTAAATTGGGTTCAAAGACGAGCCCATGTTCCGACACTATGGGACCGATCTGGGTCATTTTTTCACCATTCGATCCGACGTCGTCCAAAACAGTGTCTTTCTGAGTTTTATCCATTTTGGTTAAATTTAAGTAAACCAAATTTGACCAAAAACACCTAAAACGGTTTTTGGTGGCTTTGGTCTAATTTGGTCTACTTAGAGTGGACCAATCTGTATAAAATCCAAAACAGCACCATTTTTGGTCACACCAGATCGAATGGTTAAGCAATGACCCAGATCGGTCCCATAGTTTCGGAGCATGGGCTCGTCTTTGAACCCGATTTAATGTCCAGAAAAATATATGCCGATGAGTACCAATTCCTTATTCCATGTCTAATAAATAATATTAAACTTAAGTCATGCCTACTTCTGAAGAAAGTGGCGCGTCTCTGTACGCCAAGAGTTACCTCTCCTTCCTGCCCTGAGATGACAGCACTACCGCTCTACGGCGTAGGTACATTTCGGGTAGGGTACTAGCCCATAGGGTTCACATGTTAAATGACCCATTTTCG